>JANHAO010014657.1:0-15221 GCA_026873985.1 Saraca asoca
TATGCATGAATCATAAATATGAACATAATATGTAATATAAGATGAATATTCAACCTTTATTATCCAAATCTACAGACCGCTTAGTCATAGATGCAATAAAGCCTAATCAAATTGACTCTAGGGCACCTATATTCGACTAACATGCTAGGATACATCCAGATATATAATTAGTTTTTCACCCTCCTAAGGTTTGGAAAGGAGGGGCGCCTGCCCGAGGTATGTCTTGAGCTTTCGGAATACGACCTCACATTAGAGGGCCCATTCAAACTTTTTGGCCCTCTTGAGGGTGTCAAAGAAGGGGAAGCACTTATTCATCGATTTGGAGATGAACTTGCTGAGGGAGGCGACCTGGTCGTTTAAACTCTAGATGTCTTTCAATGCCACGAGAGAACGCATGCCAAGCAGTGTCTTGATTTTCTCTGGGTTTACTTCAATCCCCCTGTTGTTCATTATAAAGCCTAGGAATTTACTTGAAGCTACCCTGAATACACATTTGTGTGGATTGAGTTTCATCCGGTATCTTCTCAAAGTCTGGAACATATGATCGAGGTCACGGATGTGATCGGCGAGCCGTTTAGATTTCACTAGCATGTCATCCACATATACCTCCGTAGTCTTACGAATTTGTTCTCGAAACATCATGTTCACTAGCAGCTGATAAGTTACCCTAATGTTTTTGAGTCTGAAGGGCATAACTTTGTAACAGTATAGTCCACGGTCAGTGATGAATGAGGTATGTTCCTCATCCTATGCGGCCATCAGAATATAGTTATATCCTGAGTATGCGTCCATGAAGCTAAGTAGTTCCTGTCCGATTGTGGCATCCATGAGTTGATCTATCTTTGACAGAGGGAAACTGTCTTTAAGGCAGGCCTTGTTGAGATCGGTAAAATCAATGCACATCTTCTGCTTCCCATTCTTCTTTTTGATGAGGATAGGGTTCGCTACCCAAGTGGGGTATTGCTCCTCACGTATGAAATTATTTTTTAGGAGTTTATCCACCTCCTCCTTAAACACCTCATATCGCTCAATGGTCATTGGCCTCCTCTTTTAACAAACTAGTTTGGCCCCAGGATCAATGTTCAGTCGGTGTGACATTATATCCGAGTCGATTCCCTCCATGTCCTCGTGGTTCCAGGTGAAGATATCTACGTTTGCTTTAATGAAGCTCACCAGTGGCACCTTTATATCAGGTGGTAGGCATTTCCCTAGTTTTAGGCATCTCTGTTCATCCACCTTGCTAACTTGCACATCTTCTAACTCCTCGATAGGCCCAGTGGATCACTCAGCTTCCATCTCTCAAGGGTCTAAGTTGTCGTTGACTCCCCTCTCACTTGTCACTTGAGGCTCTCCAGCTGACATAACATTTACTTTCTTCCCTTGGACCCTGAGTTTGACCACCTCCCCATAACAACACCGAGCCATTTGTTGCTCTCCATGCATGTACCCAATTTCGCCCGAGGTTGGGAACTTGACTGTCAATATTCTAGTCAACATTGCCATGTCAAGATCATTCATGGCAGGTCGTCCCAGCACCACATTGTAAGCTGATGGGCAATCTATAACCAAGAAATCTACCATGATGGTTGCTTGTATGCTATGAATTCTTAGGGTAAAGGGGAGCTTGATCCATCCCACTGGAAGTACCCCATATCTAGTGAAGCCATAAAGGAGCTTGGGTGATGGGTCCAGCTGATCCTTATTTATTCCCATCTGATTGAAGCATCCCTTGTACATCACATTTATAGAACTCCCAGTATCCACCATGATCCTCCTTATATCAGCATTACTGATTTTGGCTCGAATAACTATGGTGTCATTGTGGGGGTAGTGGACACCTTGCGCATCTTCTTCCATAAAAGAAATGTTTTTAGGGGATACCTTGGCTTTCTTGGCGAGTCTGTCACCCTCAACATGACTTATCAAGAAGATGCATCCTACCACTCACACATAACGATCGTGCGATCAGTTTGAAGTGTCAACTATATGGGATCCACCGTGTATTGTAAATATAGTCCTCATAGATGGCACTTCCTTATGCTCTAGAGTCTCGTGGCGCTGCGACACAAGTTGATGAGGGCGTAGGGGTCGTTGGCCTTGAGATCTCATCACGTAGTCTTTCAGGTGGCCCCTTTTTATGAGATCTTCAATAGCGTCCTTTAGTGCCTAACAGTCTAATGTGTTGTGCCAAACCTCACTATGGTAGCCACAAAATTTGTTATGGCTCCTCTTTTCGATGGGGATTTTTATCGGCCTAGGTCTGCCAAAATCTTCATTATCCCTTTCAATCACATAAATTTTGTCTAGGGTATCCGACAAGACAGTGTAGGTATCATGTCGGTGATGGTATTAGGATTGTTCACCCCGAACTCTCTTCATATCTTGATCCCCGATACCCCCTTTATGATCGTCCTTATTCTCGCCCCACCCTGTTTCCTACCTCGGTTCGAGGTCTCTGCTTCCTCTTTCTTATTCGATTTCTTCAGGCCAAAAGTTTCCTCCCATTCGATCTCATTGGTGGCTCGTTTGTAAAATTCACTGAGGCTTTTGACATGAGACTTGTATATATCCTCATATAAATTTTTGTCCTTCCGGAGTCTGGTTGATATCACCGTAAGGATGCTCTCATCAGATGGATTCTCAACACTGCTAACTTCTTGTCAAAACTTGGCAACGTAGTCCTTCAGAGGTCCGTCCTTTTGTTGAAAGATCATGGCCAAATGGCAAGAGGGGGCGAGCTACCTTTATAGCACCCTATATTGATCAAGGAACCTATTTCGGCACTCCTCCCAGCTCTTTATGCTATGGGCCGAAAGGCTTCTAAGCCATGCCTGCGATATCTCCCCAAGTGTTGCAGAGAAAACTTGGCATTTTACCAGTGGGTTAGATGTTTGTAAGTCCATCTGGATGTTAAAGGCATCTAGGTGGCTGTAAGGGTTGCTATACCTGTTATAGAGGGGAATGCTTGGAATTTTAAACCTGTGAGGAAGTAACTTCATCTTGATCTGGTGAGAGAGTGGAGTTCTCTCTTCATGTGATTCTCGGTTCCCTTGGGATGTCAAATTCTTCTCTAGTTGTTCCATTCTTTGGAGCAATTCTTTAACCACGGGGTCTCAGGACTTAGGCCATTGGCTTGCGGTCCTTTTACTTTTTTCTTTTTACCTGCCACGAGAATCTTAGTCTAGAGTTTTATGCCCCTTATTGCACCCATTATTAGACTAGTCGTGATCGATCTCCTGCTCACTATCGATTTCTCGCCAGCCCTCACTTATGTGCGAGCTCATGCATTGAGAATCATCCTTTTCATCCTCCCAATCCTTATGGTTCTCGGATCTTTGTCACAAGTTAGATGATTGTAATGAACTGGTTCGGCGGTGTTCAACCCTAACTTGTTCTCCATGTTGGGGTCCTGGCCGAGATTGTTCACCCCCAAGTGCGATCACTTCATCCTGTCTTTGCATGTCTTGGGCACGAGTTTATGCCAACATTCTAACCACATTGGCCAGTTCCTTCACCACATTTTCTAGTGCTTCTTAGTGCTAGTCAAGCACCTCTTAGTGCTGTCACCAGTCCTGAACCTCATGAGTCTCTTAGGTCTTGGGTTGGTGTTGAGTAGGAGTAGTCGCGCCAGTGCTGGTGTCCGTCATAGGGATGGTTGTGTCCTGTTGGTGCGTCTGGCCTTCAAATTGGCCAGTCAAGATTTTCATGCCTCTAGTAGCCTTTCCTCTTACCATCGTATTCGAGACAATTTATCAGGGAGCGAAAACAAAGAGTACGTAGTGGGGGCCCTCTTTCTAACATCAAAATGTTGACACCAAAATTTGGTCAACTAATTGAGTTCAATGTTACCCTTGACTGCAAGCTTGATACAATAAAAAAAAGGAAGGCAGAAGGGAAGTAGTGCGAGAGAAGGAAAAAGCAGTGACAACAGCTATTTAACATGTTTTGGCTAAAGCCAGTTTTGGCCCCTACATCCACGGTTACTCTCTTATATTTCTGGAAGATTGATTTTACAGAATAAACATACAATAATGGAACCTTTCCCTAATGAATAGTACTCACAATATCTGTTGATAGAGTTTCTGCATGTCTATTACATGGTGGCCTCCTCCTCTTATTTATAGGGAGAAGGGCTACAAATATAATTTTATGAATTTTGAAAATGATTACCTCTACCGCTCTAGATATTGGCCGAGAAGAATAAGGAGCAACTATGCTCATTCCCTCTTCGATTGACAAGAGTCATGTTAAGGAAGAGCTTACTATTGAGGAAGACACTGGAAGAAGAATTTTAAGGACTTAGGCAAGCTCATGAGCTCTAGTCAGCAAGGGTTTACCTCTCAGTAGCTGGCCCTCTGATTGGTGGGAGCTTTCCCCTTGTGGGCAATCTTTCTTCTAGAAAAAACTAGTTGTAGCCTTCCTCTGACTTGTATTTTAACTCTTTCTGATTGAATTCTGAGTTTTCTAATGTAATTTTACCTTGTTGAGGCTTTTTGATGAATAAAATCTTCTTTTGTGACTTTTGTGTACTGTTCTTGGCTTTCTGCATTCCATAGATGATAACGCAAACTCTTATAGTTCATGATGACATACTCGGATAGCCAATTGGCCAAACTCCCTTGTAAGTAGTAAGCACAAGTAAAACATCTCGCAAATGTAATATGAGCAAATCACATAAAAACTGTGTCCAATAGAGAGTCGCACAAGAGCTACGAATGCTAAGTCACATGAAAGCTTCAAATCATAGCAGCCTTGTTGCCTTAGGCAAATAATCGGGGTCAACTTTTACACTTCAATAAGCACACGGCTGCATTGGCATCGAGTGTTTAAGAGTGCCTCTGTGCCTTAGCAAGCACATAGCTACATTGGCAATATGAGTATGTTTTTAGTGTCTCTATGCCTCAGCGAGTATGCAACTGCACTGGCATTATGAGTATGTTGACGATAAAATTCGATTCTAATGGTGGATTCAAACTTCAACCAACGGGGGAGTTCTGGGACCCAATACTGCCTTTGAAGTGTGGAAGAAAGAGCACCAAGAGGAAGAAGGAAAACAGAAATAACACTTTTACATGATTCGGCCAAATTCAGGCGGCACCAGACCTTACCTCCATGGTGAAGGTTTTATTGATGTCAAGTAATTTGCAGAGTTTTGGCTTACAAGATTATCCTCTCTCTCCTTCTAACAATGTAATCCTATTTATGGAGGAAGGAGGGGTTACATGCATTAATTACCAGCTACAGTAGTGTTACATCAAACTATAAATAAGAAAAGATAGCAAAAGGACTACAATCCGGCTACTGCAGAAAGTAGGCTGCTGAATGGTCTTCCTAGGTTAGCGGTAGGCTTGTGTCTACTTGTCGACATCCCAAGCAGGGGATTTCTAGCTCGGAGGCGTTGTGGGTTTTACTGTAGCGAGCAGGGTGTCGTTGTAATGAGAAAGTGAGCTTGAGCGGAGTGATTGATCACTCGATAATCCAGTCTTATGATTTCTTCATTGGCTCGTCCCTCACGGGGAAGGCTATTTCATGGAATGTACCCGAATCCTCTCACAGCGTTGTTATATTACAATGAATGAGGCAGGGCTGGTGTTAGGAGCACTTCGCTATTGCCGCTCTCTGATAGGCGAGGCGAGGCGAAGCTTGCTGTAGGCTTCTCGCCAAAGCGAGGGACTTGATCTCTGCCGCACTCAGGGACTCATCCTCGTGAGGCCACTTTGTATATATAACACAAGCCCCCTAACTCTCGATTTGCTTTACGGACTGGGAGTTGCAAGCTTTCAAGGCTTGATTCGTATCTTCAGCCAGTGTCCTTCTTTGATTGAGATGTCACGTTAGATGTCTTTCTGTTCTACTTTAGGCCATACTTTTCCTTGTTTGCCATTTTTAACTGTTGGCATGGCATTGCCGCTCATTTCGGGCTGTTAGATGAAGATTAGATCAGATTCTCTCTACATTCTTCAAAGGGCTGAGCGGGTCTATTTATAACTTGGGGTATTCTTTCTTTCATCCCAGAGAAACTCAATGGAGGAGACTAAAAAGCCCCCTGTGTTTTGGTATCTTGGCTTCCGATAAAGCTTGATAAGACATGGATGGCCTGTTGTAGAGTGGCGAGAGACATGGGTAGCCTATTGCACATGGCTCCAACATAGGATCCACCTGGCAGGCTCTTACGGGTTCCCGTGGTGACTTCTGGCCACCTCCTCCCACCATTGCATGTGGTACTGCTACCTGGCCAGCCAGCTTCTATGACTTTTTGAATTGCTATGTGTGGCTCAAAAGTACATGCCGGACGAATAAGTAGGAGGAACTCTAGGGCTGCTGCTCTTCTGCGAGCCCGACGACTGGTAGCCGGCCTTTTGGCTGCTTTTTGTAGGAATCGTGGCGCCAAACTTTCAGTCTTTTTTCCCCTGATGCATAGCTGTATGAACTTTTCTTCTTTCAAATACTATAATGAATGCCTTAAGCATTGTTGTATGTAAGCCTTTGATAATTAATGAGAACTTTTCTTTGGCCAATCGGCTTGTACTTTCATTCTTTTGATTGCTTAACTCATTGTGAGTGAGAGAGAGAGGGTCGCATGCAAGCTGTGCCTGAGAGATCTCATTTGAGATGTAGTGAATATGTCCACATAAAAATTGTGGGAATTTATTTGCATGAAAGCCATGAGAAACCCGTCCGCATGAGAGCTGCGGGTAATCATGATGATTTCATTTCAGTATTGGCGAAGTAAAAATCGTTTGCTGAGCTTTGTTGTAGCAAGGTGAAAACCATTCGCTTGAGACAATGGTACTATAGAGAACATGTTGTAGCAAGGTGAAGACCGTTCACTGTTGCAAATGATATAACGAGGTAAAAATCGTTCACTGTAGCGAATATGTTGTAGAGATTATACTGCAGCGAGATGTATACCATTCGTTGTAGCAAATGCTGTAACGAGGTGAAGACCGTTCGCTATAGTGAATATGTTGTAGAGATTATGCTGTAGCAAGGTGAATACCATTCACTGTAGCGAATATGTAGAGATTATGCTGCTATAGCAAATATGTAGAGATTATGCTGTAGCAAGGTGAATACCATTCGCTATAGCAAATGCTATAGCAAGGTGAAGACCGTTCACTGTAGCGAATATGTTGTAGAGATTATGCTGTAGCGAGGTGAATACCATTCACTGTAGCAAATATGTAGAGATTATGCTATAGCGAGATGAATACCGTTCGCTATAGCAAATGCTGTAGTGAGGTGAAGACCATTCACTCTAGCGAATATGTTGTAGAGATTATGCTGTAGCGAGGTGAATACCGTTCGCTGTAGCAAATGCTGTAGCGAGGTGAAGACTGTTCGTTGTAGTGAATTACAATGGTAGAGTGAAAACTCCTTTGTCTAGATATCATCTAGCCAATCGGCATCTTTCATTCATTTAACATATAGTGACTAGTACAATCGAGCGTTACAGGATCAAAATATGGTTCAGATGGAGGGCTCAGGCTCTCGGGTGATAACTCGCTGAGCCTGCTGAGCACGCTGCCCGGATGGTCCAACCACGTAATCCTATAGTCAACCCTTTCTGATAAGGCCTTCGATGGCATTTTTCAGTGCATGGCACTCTGAGGTGGTATGTCTAGCCTCATTGTGGTAAATGTAAAATCTGCTCTGGTCTCTAAACTTGGCGGGTACCCTCATTGGCCTGGGCCTTCCAAAGTCCTCGTTATGCCTTTTTGCGGCGAAGATTTTGTCCTGCATGTCTGACAGGATGCTATAGCTCTCAAAGTAGCCTCTGGGTCGCTGAGGTTTTACTTTCTTTGCGAGATAAGGAGTGGGGTTGTCGTGACTCTCACTGCTCCTCTTTTTACTCACGGTGGGACCACTATGGCCCACTTTATGCTTGGCTTCCTCCATTCCGAAAATTTCTTCCCATCTTATTTGCTTAGTTGCCCCATCATAAAATTCAACAAGATCTTGAGCAGGGGACTTATAGAGCCTCTTGTACAACTTGCCATCCTTACGAAGTCCCGCTAAGATAGCTGCAAGGATACTTTCCTCCGAGGGATTCTCCATGAAGTTAGCCTCATGCCTGAATCAGGCCACATAATCCTTAAGCGACTCGTCCTTGCCCTGGAAAATCATCACTAGGTGGCAAGGAAGCGCGAGTTGCTTCTTTAGTGCCCAATAATGGTCAACAAATTTCCTTTAGCATTCCTCCCAGTTACCGATGTTGCGCAAAGGGAGGTGCCTAAACCAGGCATGAGGTATTGCCCCTAGCGTGGCAAGGAAGACACGGCACTTTACCAGGGGATCGATCGTCTAAAGGTCCACTTGAGTATTGAACGTGTCCAGGTGGTCGCTTGGATCGCTATTCCCATTGTATAGTGGGATAGTGGGTACTTTGAGCTTTTGCGGGAAAGGTTGCTTCTTGATCTCCGTGGAAAATGGTGAGGTTTCCTCATAGCAAGGTTTATTGCTTTGAGGTCATGGGCGCTCCTCTAGCTGTTTCAGCCTCTGGAGAACCTCTTCCATTGCTGGATGCTAATCTTAGCGCTGAGGGATCGAGCTTTCTGCTTGCTGTGAGCCCCCCGATCACTGGCTATCATGATCGTCACAGACTTCTCTCTAAGCTTCCTCACGAAGCTGCTGCAGTTGTACCATGACCTCTTCTTGCCATTAAGCATTTTATGCTTGTTCCTGAGCAAGCACCCTGATAGTCTCAGCCAATCCTCTAACTGTGTTTTTGAGTGCCGATTAAGACTGGTCAGGAGTTTGAGCCTCTTGAGTTTCGGGCGCAGCGATGTCCTGTTGAGAAGTCAGAGCTATAGAACTCCGAGTCGTTCTTCCTGTGGCCATGATTAGGCTGTTGTGGAAACTTCAGAAAGTAGATGGCCCCCACAGACGGCACCAAAATGTTGATGATAAAATTTGGTTCTAATGGAGGATTTGAACATCAGCCAATAGGGGGAGTTCTGGGACCCAATACTGCCTTTGAAGTGTGGAAGAGAGAAGACCAAGAGGAAGAAGGAAAAGAGAAAGAACATGTTTACGTGGTTTGGCCAAATCTGGGCAGCACCGAACCCTACGTCCACGGCAGAGGTTTTACTGATGTAAAGTAATTTGTAGAGTTTCTACTTACAAGATTGTCCTCTCTTTCCTTCTAACAATGTAATATTATTTATAGAGGAAGGAGGGGTTATATGCATTAATTACCAGCTACAGTGGTGTTACATCAAACTATAAATAAGAAAAGACTGTAAAAGGGCTACAATCTGACTACTACAGAAAGTAGGCTACTGAATGGTCTTTTTAGGTTGGCGGTAGACTTGTGTCTGTTGCTTGACATCCCGAGCAAGGGATTTCTGGCTAGGAGGTATCGTGGGTTCTACTGTAGCGAGCTGGGTGTCGCTATAGTGAGAAAGCAAGCTTGAGTGGAGTGATTGATCACTTGACGATTCAGTCTTATGATTTCTTCGCTAGACCATCCCTTACGGGGAAGGCTGTCTCGTAGAATGTACCCAAATCCTCTCGCAACGTCGTTGTATTGCAACGAGCGAGGCAGGGCTGGTGTTAGAAGCACTTCACTGTTGTTGCTCTTTGATGGGCGAGGTAAAGTTTGTCGTAGGCTTCTCATCGAAGCGAGGGACTTAATCTCTGCCGCGCTCAGGGACTCATCTTTGTAAGGCCACTTTGTATATATAACAGGGTATATTTTTAGCATCTCCACGCCTCACCAAGCACATAGTTGTGTTGGCATTGTGAGTGTGTTTTTAGCATCTCCATGCCTCAGTGAGCACGCAGCTGCACTGGTAATTTTTGTCAATTCTTTTTCAGAATGAGCTCTGGGGAGCCTCAGCTTAGGAAGCTGGCAACTTCATCAATTCATCTCCAGAATGAGCTCCAGGGGGCCTTAGCAGGACCAAAGGTCACGGTTGGCAAAGAGTCACTTACGTGCCTTGAAAAAGTTGACCGCATGCAAGCTGCAGGGATTGTAAACATTTGCTAGTGAGAAGCAGATTAGAGAGAGAGAGAGAGATGAAGACAATAACACCAAGCTAATCAGCAAACACCCTTCAATAGGGATAAAGAAAAGTATTTACATAAACTCTTGAATTTATGATACATGATTAATGTATAATTTTGATCGAGTCCCCTGGCTCTTGGCCATCATCTTGTTAGGGACGCTGAAATCGCTGTCCTATGGGTCGTACAACCTATTCTCTTAAACGGCCTTTTTCAATCAAGTCTTCAATCATGTCCCTAAGCTCTCAACAATCTAAGGCCCCATGTCTGACCTTGTTGTGATAGGCACAGAACTTGTCTCTATTTCTTTGCCTAAATGGGATCTTCAAAGGTCTAGGCCTTCCAAAGTCTTCCATGTCCCTTTCTACCACATAAATCCTATCATGAGAGTCTAATAGGATATGGTACTATCTATGGCGATCTGAATGCGGAGGCCACTCAATCCTGGGCCTTTTAGGCTTCCTCATGATTTGCTCGATAGAGTGATCACCCTAGTCTGCATTATCCCTCTTCTTGTTATGGGAGGAGCCATATTTCTCGTCCTTCCCGCCAGACTTTCCGAGCCAAAAGTCTCTTCCCACATGATCTGCTTAGCAACTCACTTATAAAATTCAGTGAGATCTTTTATCGAAGACTTGTACAGGCTTTTGTATAACTTTCCATCTTAGTAGAGTCCCACAGAGATCATTGCCAGCATGGTTTCTTCATATGGATTCTTCATTGAATTGGCTACTAACCTAAATCTGGCAATGTAGTCCTTTAGTGACTCATGCTTGTGCTAAAAGATCATGATGAGATGACAGAGGGCACAAGTTGTCTCTTTAGTGCTCAGTACTGGCTAATGAACTTCTATTGGCAATCTTCCCAACTACAAATCGAGTAAGCTGGGAGGCTTCTGAACTAAGCTCGAGGGACACGTCCTAGCATAGTCGGGAAAACTCAACATTTGACCAAAGGATCGATCATTTACAAATCCATCTAAACATTGAACGTGTCCAAATGGTCGTATAGAATGAAGTTCCTATTGTATAGCAGGATCGTGAAGGCCTTGAGCTTGAGAGGGAGGGTCCGAGCCTCGATTTCCTTAAAGAATGGTGACCTTTCTTCGTAGCAAGCCCGATCATTCGAAGCTCGAATGCACTCTTCTAGCCAGATCATTTTCTAGAATAACTCTTCAACCAATAGGTCTTGCTCCCTGGATTGTTAATTGGAAGACTACTGGATCCTGTGGTCCTCATAGTCGTGATAGCTATGACCTAGAGTCTGCTCTTATGAGTAATGAGCTGGAGAATTTTCCTGATCAGCATTACCTAAACATCTAACTTGCTACTGCTAGTAAACATTCATAGGTGCAGTGCAGCAATTTTAACCTACTTTTGCACACCTTGTGCTAGCATTGTGACTACTCCAGTCAGATCTCCCATCATACTTTCCAGCTTTTCCTAGCATTGGAGCCAAATTTGCACTCCATCGGTGCCATTGGCAATAGTAGTGGGCTAAACAGAACTGGCTGGGGGTAAGCCAGCAACAGCACCAATGACAAGGGCAATGGAAGAATATGTCATAGACATGTGACCTTCTAGAGGATTAAGCAGTGTATTTGAAGCTCTGATGGCTCTTCCCTTAGCTATTACAATAGAAGATGAACCAGAGAACAAATGAGATCTCCATAGACAGCACCAAAATGTTGACGATGGATTTTAGTTTTGAGCCAAACTCCAGCCAACAGAAGATTCTTTTTGGACCTCAAACTATAATCTGGTTGCAAATACAATTAATGAATGAAGAAAGTGAAAAGAAAAGGAAGAGCAATAGAAAACATAAAGCTTTTAATGTAGTTCGGCCAAATCCGGATAAAATCGGACCTTACGTCCATAGTAATGTATTGATCTGAAAGTATTTTTATAAAATTTCAGTATAATGGCTTCAGTCCTCTCTAACATTCATTTCCTTCCTTCTATTTATAGAAGAGAAGAGGTTACAGTTTTAATTTTATATGTAGTAAATCTATTACATCAAACATTTAATGTATAAGACAAGATGGACAAACTAGAATCCTGTAAGTTGGCTTCTATAGATTGTCTTCTACAAATGGGCCCCATATGTCTACTAGGCAATACATATACTTGTCTCCTGCTTAACAAGCTCTCGAGTCAGTGGTTGCACATCGCAAGCCAGATCCTTCGGTCTAAGGGAGCTACTACCTTCTGAGGCAGTGAGGTCGAGCTTGTTCTTACTGGGGCAAGCTCAAGTAGAGGAGGTCGCTAGCGACGCAAGCTAGAACTTAGCGCTCCAAACATCCTAATGAACTGAGGTCTTTCCGCGCTCAGGCCACTTGCCAGCACATTAAGAATATTTCGAATTTCACATATAATAGTCTTGGACTCTCTTATGAATATCTCCATTGGTCCTACAAATGAGACATGCAAAAATATCACCTGATTGAAAATAGCAAGTTAATTACTTATAGAAAATTTTCATATTAATATTATTCTATTTGTATCTATTGACTTATATTAGGGACTAAGCACATATAATCACATATATAAGGAAAACTTATGATCTTTGGAGAAAGTTTGTAACTTTTGAAAATAATTTGTGACCTTTGGAGAAAATCCAAAATATATAGAGAAGGTTCTTGACTTAGGAGAAGGTCTTATTAAGTTACATATCATATTCTAATAACAACTTCTGATAATTTTTTATAATTATTTCATTTATAATTATTTTCCTTATTTTATATCATGTGAAAATCTATTATTTCTTATCATTTTAAGTGATTAAGTCTCTGTATGATATATGATTCTTTTATAATCTTGAATTATATAATATTATATTAATTTTTCTTCATTAATTACCTATGATGTTGTTTGTTCTAAATTACAAAATTCCCAATGGGTAATGCAATTATTGTATTTTATTATTGGTTACATATTTTGTTTTTACATTTTGTAGTACTTTTATTATTATTTCATATTTCGCTAAATCCCCAATGACTAATGCAAATATATGAATATTTTGATTTTATATTACCTAACTTTTATTTTTCTTTCATGTTTCATAAAATCCCTAACAAATAACGCAGATATATGTATATTTTGATTATTTTTATCATTGTTTTATGTTTCACCAAAATCTCCAACAGGAAATACAAATATATATCTTTTGATATTTCTCATGAATCTTCAATGACTAAGTGGGAATTATTAAATTTTCTAAAAATCTACTTTGCTTTATCATGAATCATCAATGAGTAAGTGATTGCTTTAAAGTAATATGAATTGGGAATGTCTTTTCCTATGCCTAATAGTGGATCAGTGTTTATTAATTTTCTCAAACTCAATGTATTGAATGGTACTAACTATGTCAATTGGGAATAAAGAGTTGATATACTATTGATTTTATATAATTGTAAGGATATTATTTTTGTGAAATATGCACCTATCGTTCCTTAACCAGTGACTAACAAGAATGATGTAGTTGATGATAATTAATAGTATGAAAAGGACTTGAGAGTTATAACAATTGGAAAATGGCTATTGGCAATTCTTAAATCTAATGGTAAATTAGATTTTTAATTAACAAAGTGAGAGCCATAAAAAATTTAAATTGAAGAAGATCTGATACTATGATAAGTCTATAATAAGTGTAGTAGTCTTAATAAAACTTTCTATAAGAATAATTTATGCACATGGACCATACAAGAAATTATGAATAAATTGGAAGCTAAGTAATAATAAAAAAAATCTGATTCTCACATGAATAATTCATGGAAATGATTCACTTGATCAAAATGCATAGAAAGATTGATATAAGAATACATGTGAATGAATTGGTGGTAAAAAGTTAAAGTTTTGTGATAAAATTATAGATGAGAAATATTGTCTCCACTATCATGAAATATATGCCAAAGTTATGCATGTTTAGTGATGATTTTATACATTAGTTGAGTTTTGTTGGAGAGTTTAACCATCCTATGTTAAAATTGGATAAAGAAATTTAGCCAATAATGGGATCTTTTATTCATATCACAAAATATCTAAATTGGTACCATATAAACAATTAACAGAAATGAACCCTAATATCAAATTTTTGTTGTATGGATAATTCACAAATGTAGAGTCAAAATAGTATGTAACAATCAGATAATCATATTTGCAATAGGTTAGCACGAAATTCTTTGTACCTTACAAGTACTCCATAACTTTCTTTACAGTAATCCAATATTTCTAACCAAGATCACTCTCAAGTATCTCTCAAGTACACTAAACACATAAGCAATATCAAGTTGTGTACATACTTAAGTATACAACAAGCTACTGATAATGGAGGCATATGGGACCTAATTCATGTATTTGATTTTTACATTATTTTGAGGATGCTAAGCTTTAAAAAGAATCTCACCCTTCTGGAAGGGTGTAATACCTGGAGAGGACACAAAACAATTGTACCACCTAAGTACTTATTCAACATACAATCCTTAAGATAAGCCAAAAAGACCTCAAAATCTATCATAATGGATTTATATGCCTAGTACAAAATTGGCATCACTAAGATCCTTCATATCTAAAATATGTAGACAATATCTACTTTATCTCAATCATAGGGCTTAAATCATTATGTTCAATGAGAACATCTTCAACACCTAAGACTAAAATCATAAATATGCCTACCCAACTTACTGCATCATTTTCTTTGAACCTAAGAGAAGCAACAATCTCAAAAACCTTAAGATACCATCATCTAAACATTTAATTTAAATCATATTTATAAATTTACACATAAAGTGTTCTTTACTTTTCTCTTGGAAACCATTAAGTTGGTCCATACAAATAGTTTTTAACTAATCATCATTCAAGAAGGTCATTTTAACATCAATCTGCCAAAGCTTTAAGTCAAAATGAGTCACTAGCGTCATAACTCAAAAATGAATCTTTAATTAAAACTGTCAGGTCCCTTTAAGAGTGTTTAAAAAGTTAAAATCCGGAAGTTAAATTGGATCTTGCCCTTTTCCCATTAGAGAATTTATATACACGTTTTAAAAGCTTAATTGAAATGATTTAACTAAAATCTTTTAGAGCAAGTAGATTTGTTTAAGATTAAGATGAATTAGCTCATAAAATGAATTAATAATGTAGCAAAATTGATGCAGTAAATAATATTGCAGAAACCAAAATTATAGATTGCAGAAACTAGAAATATGCAGTAAAATA
>JANHAO010014658.1:0-15212 GCA_026873985.1 Saraca asoca
GAAAGAAGAAAAGATGAATTGAAAGAAGAACAATGCTAAATGTAGATTAAAATCCTTGAAAGAACATTAAAGAAAAGAAAGAATCATAATTTGAATGTAGAAAACTCCTAAGAAATTAAGAAATCTCAAACTCTAGTAATCCTAATTAAGAGAAACTAATATATCCTAATTGTGTCTTCAGGTGGCTTGGAAGATGTCCTTATATAGCAATTTTTGAACCTGGAACACAACACGAGCAACTTGTGTTTTAGGCTAGAAGGCTTCTAGAAGGCCGCTGGCTATAGCACAGAACATGGTCATGCTTCAAGACATGGCCAGGTTGTGTTCAGTGCTGGCTTCATGGTCTCTTTCTAGTTCTTTATGATATTGACTTCAATTCTTCATATCTTCTTCCTAAGCTTTTTTCTTGATCCAAATATGCTCCAAAACTCAACTTTCATTCTCTTTTTAAAGCTTCTTTTGCTATCCTGAAAAGACAAATGCAAACTACAGTAGTACAAAGAACAAACTAACTAAACTAAGATAAAAATATAGCAAAAATCACAAATTAACAACCAATTAAGAGGTGATAATTAACATTTTTATAGAAATTTTACTCATATATCACTATGCCCCTTTGGTCAAATGGCCAAGAAATGAAGATGGACATCTGTTTGACTACTGGTTGTTTATGTACTTTTGTAAACCTCTGGCATTTATCACAATTTCATACAAGTTCAAGGGCATCTTGTTTCATTTTTTATTAAAAATATCTTGATTGGGCAGGCTTTAGCATGACTATCATTCCCACTATATGAGACCCATAAATGCCTTCATGAATCTCTCTTAGAACATAATTGGCTTCCCTCAGACAGAGACATCTTAGTGACAAAATGGAGAAACCTTTTTTGTATAGTTGCCCATCTTCCATAAAAAGTGTGCTACTTTATGTTCAACCTTCTTGGCTTCTTTCTTATCTTCCAACAATCGCCCTTTCTTCAAGATCATCATGAATGGGGTTAACCATGATTCCTTTTGTTCTACACATATCACCTCATCTGTGTAAAGCGTATGCAATTTTTTTTAAATTACCATTATGTTGTTCATTATTGCTTTAGTATTGGCTAACTTAGCTAATGCATCTACCCACTCATTCTCCTCTATTGGGATTCTTATTAGCTCAAAATTAAAATCTCTCACAAGCTTTTAGCTTTGCTAGCATACTTTGCTAATATCAGCTCCTTTGCTTCATAATCTCCATTAACCTGAGCAATTACTAGCTAAGAATTACTCAAGTCCTTCAAGGATCGTGCCTCTACCTTTTGTGGTGACTTCAAACAGTTATCAATGCCTCTAACTCTACCTAATTGTTTGTTGCCTTAAACTAAAACTTTAGTGAATATTCTAAGAACAAATCCACAGGTCCTTCTAAGATCACTCATGGTCTGATGCCCTTTCTATTTGATGAGCTATCCACATATAGCATCCATACCAAACATTGCAAACTAGGTTCTTCTACTTCTACTAATTCAACCATTAAATCTGCTAGTGATTGAGCCTTTACTGCGTTTCTAGTTCCATAGATAAGTTTATATTTCAACAATTTCACTACCAGGCTACTAGCCATCCTACCAAGTCAGGTTTTAACAAAACTTGTCGAATTAGGGCATCTATTCAAATGACTATTTGATGGCTCTAGAAGTAGGGTTTCAACTTCATGGACATTGTTAGCAAGGAAAATGCCAATTTTTGGTACCTTACTTCAGTGTCGTGTAACATATAATTTGTGAAGTGTTGATAGTAAAATTTAGTTTTGTGGACACATATCTTAGTCAACACCTGAAATGTGAGCTGCAAGTGTGTAGTCAGATAGGGAAGAAGAATGAAGAAGGAGAAAAATATGCATTAGGAGAGTTTTTATCGTGGTTCAGCTAAAGCCAGTTTGGCCTTTATGTCTATGTTGATTGCATTTGCCTTTAGGTGGTGATTCTAACTATTCAGACGAGCGAAGTTACAGTTCACAAGATTTCCCTCAAGCCTCTCTCTCAGTATTTTGACAAAGCTTCAGTATATGTTCTTGGAAGTTCCCCCTTTACAATAGAATGACCCCTATTTATAGAAGCAGGGGAGGTTACAATGGTAATTTCCCAATTTGTATATTAGTTATATCGTGCAGCTATTTTGTACAAATAACTTAGACTCTATTTTATGAGGTTTGCTGGTGGGTGTCTCCCCTTGGGGGCTAGTTTGCTGGCTAGGAAAATGTGCTCTTGACTGTTGATTAGACCTGGTCGTACCTTAGGATTGGAGGTCACTCATTTGATCGGGATGTAAGTTATGTGATTTGTGGCACTACGGGCTGATCCTAAGCTTGAGCTTGCAGGGTGAGTGCTTTGGATGTAGCTTGCTCCTCTTGGCGACCTGAGGTCAGTTATGCCTGGCAAACGTGGACTTCTGTCTCTGAGCTTGTCTAGCACCCTGTGCTCGTGATCAGCGAGCTAATGCCCCCTCTTCATGAGCTTAACACTTTTGAGTGATCTACAGTCCCTCTTAGTTGGACTCGTCTTATTAGGCCCACATTGACCCATCTAGCCAATGCCAGAAACCACCCATAACATTAGCCCCCCAACTCTCAGTTTACTTTGTGGGCTAGGAGTTATAGCTCATTGATAAAAGTTGGGGAGTATGATATCATCGTTTGAATTCTTGCTTTGTCTTTTTGTCTACACCCATTATCATTATTTTCATTTAACGTGCACATTTTCCCAAAACTGCCATTTCGGCAAAAGCTGAACCCAGGAATTTTTCTGGACCATCAGATTTCAGATGATTAACTAATTTTTAAATTCGATGACTGAGCAATTAATTCTATAAAAGGCAGGACAAGATGTTTATCCCCTTCACATTCCTGCACTTCGGTACTTTTGCCCTTCAGACTTTTGAATAGCAATTGTCAGCCTTGTCCCCTAACTTCATTGATTTTTGCTTCGCCGTAGTGGTTAACCAACCATTCTTGATTGGAATCTTCCTCCTTTTTGATCATTCTGGGATCTGATTCACTCCTTTGTCATGGTAAGCCCTCTCAATCTTTTGCTTTTATGGTTTTTTGATGTGGTGTTGCCTAGTTTGACAATACTTGCTTGATTTGTAGCCAAATGTTTTGCTTATGGGTTGCTAGCTTGAAATTTCTTCCTTTTTAGGGATTTAGTGGCTCAATGGGCTTTATTAGCTAAACCTTATTAGGTTTTTGATTTAGTGTCTGTCTCGGTGGCTCGGGGTGTACTATGGTTTGCTGCATAGAAAATTTTGTTTGAATAGTTGTCTCAGGAAAGGTTTGCCTTCAGTGGCTTGGATAGTTCCCTTTTCCTTTCATATTTTGCATAAATGGTAGCCTATAGACACTGTGACCACCAGATAGGAAGTGTCAAGCCTGAATCCTCGGCTAGTAGTGGGGAGCCAATGCATCCTTTAGTTTGTGTGGCCTCTAGGGGTAGTGAGGTCATTGAATGGCCCCTCTCTCAATCTAAACCTAGTGTGAGACGGTAAGTCACTAGGGTTCTTCGGATCGCTTAGTTTCAAACATCACCCTTCATCCATCGAGTTGCATGAGCTCGCGGGTATAGTGGAGAGCTTCCATATTCCCCAAGGTTGCTGCCTCATGGCACCTTCTCCTGATGACCACGCAGCTTATCCACCTTAGGAGTTCATCATGATCAGCCCCTATCACCTTGACGCTGAGCTCAGATTCTTGATTCAACCCTTTATCATCAATCTATTGAATAAACTGATGCTTTCCCCTTCTCAATTGACTCTGAATTGGTATACCCAACTTGTCGCCCTGTCACTCATGTATCTAAGGAGTAACCTTCCTCCCCTATTCATGAAGGTTTTATGCCATCTCTTCAACATGAGAAGCACAAGCTCCCATAATGGGATCTATTATCTTTTAGCTTGGAATTCTGAGTTTAAAAGGGCTTTGCATCAAGGAAAGGCTAAAGGTAAATCAAATGTTGGACAGTACAAAACCCACTAGTTCTACATATCGTGCCCATCCTTGCGTTCTCTTCATAATTTTGACTTCATTTTGACTCATGGTAAGCAAGCCACGATTATGTGAGCTCTTGTGATTTCACATCTTGTTTCTAACACTTTGTTTTATTTTTGCAGCTGGGGCTAGTAAGGTGTTATGCCGATTTGCTGTTATCGGTGATCTGCAAAATGATCTTAAGTTTGATGACCACCTCCTATGAGCTCGTGGGTTAACTTCAACGCTAAACGTCGAACTTACTAAAGAGATCGGGGCTCACCAAGTGGAAGAAATTAGGCCAGCTTACTTTGAAGACTACGAGGAGATGGCGAAGTTGCTTTTTCAAAGTCCCCCCTGATGAGTCTAAGGAGCCTGAGGTCGCTGTGACCCCTCCAAGTCTCGCTATTATGGCAGCTCCCTTTGATCCAAACTAGTCTCTTCTTAAGGTGACTGCGGTGCCCCTTCTAGAGCCAACTCCTCCCCCTTTTCATGAAGTGACCGAGGTAGCCATGGCTATGACCTTATCTAGCCCCTTGCCAAGAAATGAAGAATAAGCAAGGGGAAGGAGGTTGTTGGCAGTTTGAAGTGAACGGCTCGCAAGGATGCAGTAGAGGAACATCAACCAGGCCTTAGTCTTAGGACACAAGGATATTTTGACTTCACTAGGGAGAACTTGTTGGACATCTTGAGATCTCACTCCAGCCTCTGACCATTAGAAATGGAAATCTCGAGTAGAGGGTTGATGTGTTTTGCCACATGTGAAGTTTTACTTGTAGATCATTCTTATCTTGGCTCTTCTTGCCTTTTCGATGTTTAACTTGATCTATTGCATTCCTTAGGGTTTATTGGGAGTGGTGAAGATGGGGGAAATGCTCCAGTCTTACAAAAATAAGATGCTAGGCTAGTGGAGAACTTGGCTGCTGCAACTACTAAAGCGTTAAAGATGGAGAGCAAGGCAAAAGAAGCTGAGGTCACTCAAAAAAAAGCTGAGGAGGCTCAAGCTCATGAGGTGGCAAATCGTGAGGCTATCATATTAGAGATCAACAAAGCTATTGAGGAGTTAGCTAAAATGAAAAGAGATTGAGAGGCAGCACTTTGAGGCTTTGACTCGACAACATGAAAGTTCTAAGTTACTGTGCAGCGGGCAAAGCTTGCCAAAGCTGAACTTAAGGTGGCCAGGAAGGAGGTCACTTTAAAACAAGAAGAGGTCAACTAGGTCATAGCCAAAGCTACTGAGCAAATTGCCAAGGTAGCGGAGGAGGTAGAATCTAAGACAAGCTCCCTTTTCTTGCACACTTTGTGGAAGCAGCACCCAAATTTGGATCTTTCTTTCTTTAGACCAGATGATTTAAATGTTGTTGAGGGCTTCAAGAAAAAGGTAGCTAGAACTAAATCTTCTTGTAACGTTATGGCATCTGCTAGCTAAGACCCTCTTATTGAGAGTGTTACTATAGAAAGAATCAGCCAGTGGGTCACAGAGCCCTCAGATAACCAGACAAGGGATATTCTATCACCCTAAATATCGAGCCTACCTCTCATCGAAGCTTAATTTTTGAGAATTATCCTTTTTGTAAATTTAATTTGCAATTTTGTATTTCTCCTTTTGAGCCTTGTATTTTGACATTGTGCTTGATACCTCATAGCAAAAGGTACCAAATAGTTCCATTCGCTTTTACTTTTTTTATGTTCACCCTATGAGATGTTCTCCATAATTTACATAAACTATTGTGAAAGATTTCTTGCAAAATCATAGCTCAACATGTATTGGGTAAGACAAATGTTAGGTAGGTCAATCGACCTTAATAAATAGTAACGGAGAATGTATAAATAGATTCAAGCCAATGATTTGAGACTTAAAGAGATACACACCATATAGATTGACCAGTTAACCATATTGACCCATTTTCAAGTAATATACATCGGTGATTTGTTAGTAAAAGAATTAGGGCCATGTGCTTAAGCACACAAGCTTGTATAAGATTGAGAGTCTAAATAGGCCACATGGGAACTATGAGTATAAGTCATATAAGAGCTGCAGGTAATAGGCTGTATGAGACCTATAGACAATAGGCCGCATGAGCGCTATAGAAAATAGGCCGCATGAGAGCTACAGATAATGGGTCACATGAGAGCTATGATTTTATGATCTTGTTGCCTGAACTAGCTAGCAATCCTATACCGAATTGAAATGATCTCACACCTGAATGCCTGACAATCTTGTGCTAGACTCTGGGCAAATGCTAGCGATCTTGTGCCAGACTTGAAATGATGCTGGTGATCCTATGCTAGACTTGAAATGATCTTGTGCCTGAACAGCTGGTGATCCCATGCCAGACTCTGGGCAAATGCTGGTGATCTTGTGCCAAACTTGAAATGATGTTGGAAATCTGTACCAGACTTGAAATGATCTCACACTTGAATAGTTAGTGATCTTGTGTTAGACTTTGGGTGAATGCTAGTGATTTTATGCCAGACTTGAAATGATGCTGGTGATCCTGTGCCAGACTTGAAATGATGCTAGTGATCTTGTGCTAGACTTGAAATAATCTCACACCCAAACGACTGGCGATTCTGTGCCAGATTCTGGGCAAATGTTAGTGATCTTGTGCTAGACTTGAAATGATGTTGGCAATCTTGTGCCAGACTTGAAATGATGCTGGCAATCCTATACCAGACTTGAAATGATCTCACACCTGAATGGTGATCCTGTGCCAGACTTTGGGTGAATGCTGGCGATCCTATGCCAGATTTGAAATAATGTTAGTGATCCTGTGCCAGACTTGAAATAATGCTGATGATCCTATACTAGACGTAGAATTCACAGGCCCTGGCCTCATCTGTATTTAAGTGCAGAATCTCGTTCCTTGAGTTCTAGAAAAATAACATTGTAGAATTAACAATTTTGAGTTCATGTTTAGGTCCCCTGAAAAATCATTCAAAATTTTATTATCAAAATTCATGAACAAATCTAAAATTTCTATTTACATTTAAGCAACACATATAAAAGAAAAGAAGGTGTAAAAGTGCTAAAGCCGTTATTGTTATGACTGCCAAGATCATTGTCTAAAAGATTGCATCACATAGCCTTGCAGACGGCTTCTTCGCATGAGATCCTCGATGGTATCTTTAAGCGCCCAATACTTTGAAGTTTCATGCCCGATCTCTTTGTGGTAGGCACAAAATTGGTCTCTATTGTATCTACATTTGTTGTGAGTCTTTAATGGTGGGGGCCTCCTGAAATCTTCCTTATCCTTTTCAGTTGCAAAAATACGTTCGTAGGTGTCTGATAGAATGCTATAGTTGTCATATCAATTTTGGTGCCAAGGGAGGTCACTTCTAGCCTTCTTTATTGGCCGATCATTGTGGTTGTCTTGGTCATCCTTTACTCCTCTTCTGGAGTTGCTCGCATTATCCTCATTTCCTAGCTTTCCCAGGCCAAAGGCTTCTTCCCACCTGATCTCCTTGGTAACTCGCTCATAGAACTCTCCTAAGCTATTAACTGGAGAATTATAAATGCTTTCATATAGCTTCCCATCCTTGTGGAGTCCGTAGAGATCACCATCAAGATACTCTCATTAGAGGGCTTCTCCACATTATTAATCTCATGCCTGAACTGAGTGATGTAGTCTTTTAGCAATTCACCCTCTCCCTGGAAGACTGTTGTGAGATGGTAAGGCAACGCAAGCTAGCTTTCAATGCCTTGTATTGATTGATGAATCTTTCTTGGAATTCTTTCCAACTGCCAATGCTACGAGTTGGGAGATTTTTGAACCCAGTTCGGGGTATATCTTCAAGCATAGCTGGGAAGTCTCAGCATTTAACCAGTGGGTTGGTCATTTGGAGATCCATCTGGATATTAAATGGATCAAGATGGTCATAGGGATCACTGTCCCTATTGTATTGTAAGATCATGGGGATTTTTAGTTTGTAAGGGAGAGGTTGCTTCTCTATCTTGCTAGTGAATGGAGTCCCCTTCTCGTAGTGGTCTTGGTTATCTTGAGTTCAAGGGCATTCTTCTAGTTGCTTTACCTTCCAGAGAAGTTCTTCGACCATTGGGTCCTATACTCCGAATCATAGCCAGAAGATCTTGGCCTTTGTCTTTCTCCTGACCGTGGGAATAATAACTTAGGATTTGCCCCTGGTTAGACCTATTTGAGCCTCTTGAGCAACACGAGCTCTCAGATCACTGACTGCTATGGCTCTTATGGAGCCATTGAACTTTTGACCTTTCCCACAAGTGAGAAGGATGAGCCGTATTAACATATTGGCCCCCTCTTGGTATTGTGATCTGTGCCCATTTTTATGCTCCTCGAGCTTGTGCTTAAGCTAACACTTTAATTGTTTTGGCTATCTCTTTTATTGTGTTTTCAAGCACTTCTTGACATTAATGCCATGTCTAAACTCCATTAGTCTCAAAAGCAATAGGCTAGTGGGAGGTTGATGGTGCCATATTATTGACAGCGTCTGTTGTAAGGGTAATAGATACACTTGCAGCTAGGAAGGTCGAGCCCCCCAACGATAATTCTCGCTATTCTACATGATTCTCGGGTTGGCTAGCAACAATATCGGGACTCCTAGTTACTTTTCCTCTTACCATTGCGGCTGCTCAGTAATCATAGAAATAGGGGAAAATAGTTCAAAGGTTCAGGGCCCTCCTTCTAGTGCCTAAATATTGACGGTAAAATCTAATTTTGTAGACCCAAATCTTAGTTAACACTCGAAATGTGAGCTACAAGTGCGTAGACAGATAGGGAAGAAAAAAGAAGAAGGAGAAAAAATAGGCATTAGGAGCATTTTTATCATGGTTTGACTAAAGTCAATTTGGCCCCTATATCCATGTTGATTGTATTTGCCTTTAGGCGGTGGTTCTCACTATTTAAATGGGTGGAGTTATAGTTCACAAGATTTCCTTCAAGCCTCTCTCTCAATATTTTGATAGAGCTTCTGCATATGTTCCTGGAAGTTCCCCCTTTACAATGGAATGACCCCCTATTTATAGAAGCAGGGGAGGTTACAATGGTAATTTCCCAATTTGTAAAATAGTTACATCATGTAGCTATTTTGTATAGACAACTTAGACTCTGTTTTATAAGGTTTGCAAGTGGGTGTCTCCCCTTGGGGGTTGGTTTACCGGTTAGGAAAATGTGCTATTGACTGCTAATTAGACTTGGTTGTACCTTGGGACTAGAGATCACTCATTTGATCGGGACGTAAATCATATGATTTGTGGCACTACAAGGTTGATCCTAAGCTTGAGCTCGTAGGGCTAGTGCTCTAGATGTAGCTCACTCCTATTGGTGACCCGAGGTCAGTTCCACTTGGTGAATGTGGATTTTTGTCTTTGAGCTTGTCTCGTGCCCCATGCTTATGATCAGCGAGCCGATGCCCCCTCTTCGTGAGCTTAACACTTCTAAGTGATATAGAGTCCCTCTCGATTGGACTCATCTTCTCGGGCCCACATTGGCCCATCTAGCCAATGCCAGAAACCACCCATAACATGAAGTATATTAATCTTTGTTCCTCCTTCCTTGATCTTTTGGATGAGTACTGAGCTTATTGCCTCTGTGGTGGCTGCTAAATATAAGTATAGCATTTCCCCCAATTCCAACAGAGTAAGTATGAGTGGTATGGCTAGAAACTTTTTTAAATCATGAAAAGCTTGTTCACAGTCATTAGTCCATCCAAAATTTTTAACATTTTAAAGCAATTTAAAGAAATAAGCATGTTTATCAACTGACCTCTACATAAACCATACAAGGACCATAAACTTTCCATTAAGCGTATGTATTTTCCTTAAAGTTGTTTAGCTCTGCATGTTGATTATGGCTTGACACTTGCAGGAGTTGGCGTTAATGCCTCGTTCAGTAATCATGAACTCTAAGAATTTTCCAACTTTCACCCCATGCACATTTCTTCAGATTCAGTCTTATCCAAAACTTCTTTAAGGTCCCAAAGGGTTCCTCAAGATTTTGTCAATGCTACTCTAAATTTCTTGATTAGATGATCATGTTGTCCATATACACTTCCATGTTTCTTCCTATGTGCTCCATATAAACCTTATTCTAATATATTCCCCGTACATTTCTCAAACCAAATGGCATAACCTTATAATAGAAAGTCTCTTGGTTAGTTATAAATGTAGTCTTGCCCTCATTATCTGGATGCATATTTATTATAGGTGAATTTTGGCCTTGCAAAGTGATGTGTGGGTTTAATAGTTGACTCTGCATGAGCTTGCTGTGCTACAACTGAGCTCAACCGAGCTCAACCGAGCTAAGGCAGGTAGCAACCCCAGGACCTGGTTCATGAAAGCGTGACCTCCAGCTAGAAACTTGCTGAACAGGAGACAAAGTTATGTCTCACCCAGCAAACAATGGTCCCACCCATAGAAAGCAATCTGCAGGAGCTGAATTGAAAGATATGCTTTGTCTTGTGCATACACTGCATGATGTAACATATTCATAACTTGCAAAATTACCATTGTAGCCTCCTCTCCTCTATAAATAGGAGGAAGGAGCACTTTGTAAGCATCTAAGCACAATTGGCTATGCTGAAGCTCTGTAGAAATTTACTCAAAAGCAATAATACTATCATGGACATAGGGTCTGACATTGTCCGGATTTGACTGAACCACGTTAAAAGCTCTATTTTCTACTGTTTATCTTCCTTTTCTGGTTTTCTATCTCATATTTTCTGTGTTAACAACTAGATTGCAGTTTGAGTCTTAGAAAAACCTCTTTAGTTGACTAGATTATGGTAGAATCAAAATCCATCATCAACAATCTTCAATTGATTGTATCCTTAAAACACATCTTTAGAGCTAGGGACCTCGAAGCTTATGCCACTATCCACCAACTAATCAATATTCAGGAGTAGGTATAAATCTTTGGAGCATGCTTTATTAAGGTCCGTAAAACCTATGCAATATCATCCACCCCCTGTGGCTTCCTTTTTTTTACCAAGACTACATTTACTAACCAGGTAATCTGTGAGATTTCTTTGATAAACCCTACATTCAACAATTTGTCTACTTCCTCATTTATCACCTTTTGCCACTCGGGACCATGGTTCTTTTTTCTTTCTACTGAATAGGTTTGATACTCACGTCAGTTTGGAGTTTATGGCAGGCCACTTTAGATTGATCCCTAGCATATTAGCAAGTGTCCATACAAACACCTCATTATAATTTTGCAAGAGTTCTATTAGTTGACTCCAATATTTCCTTTTCAAATTTACCTGATCTTGATTATCCTCTGATCACTGTCCTTGAAAATTTGCACTTCTTCTACTTTTAAATGTGGCTCTAGTTGGCTAAGATTATCTTGCGAAACATTGACCGATGCAACATCTACCATCTAGCGTTCGTCATTTTTTTCACTAATAGGGACCGATTTTGTTTTATTAGTGCCACTTGTTGTTTTGGCTAAACTTTCCATGTAGCATTTCCAAGCAACCTGTTGATCACCTTGTCCCTCCTTGATTCGTCTTTTTGTAGGGAACTTCATCAGTAAATGGGGGGTAGAGACAATAGCCCAACCTGATTCAGAAACAATCACCCTAAAATAGCATTATAAGCATTATTAGGCATTGCCACTATAAGGAATGTGACATCTAGATTTTTCATCAATGATCATGTCCCCAAAGTCAGCTTGAGGGTCACTGTTCCTTTTACTAGCACTTATGCTCCTATGAAACCCACTATAATACCTATGCAAGGCTTGTACATTCTTTAGGGGATATTTAAAGCATTAGCAATATGTAAATATAAAATATCAACAAAACTTTCCTGATCCAACCATTGAATCATCATGATCTCTATCGATATCGTCGAAGTTTTACTCTATGAAGCAAATTGGTTTGTACTATTATTTTCTTTTCTTTCCTTTCATTGTTATTACTGCTCTCAAGTGTCTCTTCTTGGCATTTCTAGAAACTCTTCCTCTTGCAAATCCTCTAGCTATTGTTTCTATTATTCCCAAAAAGGAGAAGGTTGGCTTAACTTGGTTAACGTCTAACCAACTAGGGTGCAAGAATCGCTCCCTCTCTCTTTCTTCTTTCTTCACCTCTCCCTCCTAAAACTTCCTCTATTTCGATAGATACCCTTGCCTTATCAACACTTTAATTTCATCTTTCAAAGTGACACGTTTAGTGGTGTTATGCCTGTACTCTCGATGAAATTTACAAAACTTGGATTTATCTACTGAAGGGAATTTTTTACATTTCTGTAGAGGAAACTTCATCAACTCAATTACTTATACATCCAGTACTATGCTGCTTATCTGGGCATTCGACAACTCATACCTATTGAACCACCTATACTCCTTTTCCTTCTTAAGAGGTCTTTCCCTAGAGGATACACTATTAGACTATGTATGCTCCACCTATCACTAAACGATCTCAACCTCTACCCCATTGTTGTACTTTTTAGCCCTGGCCAAGAGTGTCGAGAAAGAGGAGGTAGTGTGCTTGCCCAGAGAAAGGAAGAAATGACCTAAATAAAGACTTGTGCTAATTTGATGAATGGCCACACCCTTATTAAGATCTTGGATTTCTAGTTCCAAAGCATTAAAATAAGCCACGTATTCTTTAAGGGTTTCATGCTACCCTTACTAGAAATTAACTAAAATAGTTGATGTCTTCTTAGGGGCTCAACTGGCAGTAAAATGCATAAAGAATGCTTCATCAAGCTAACTAAAATTGTCAATCAATTGTTGAGGTAGGGTGGTAAACCATTGTAAACCAACTTTTTTAAGAGTGATGAAGAAGGCTCTGCATATGACAACGTCTAGAACACTAGATAGTAGCATTGACGCTTGGTAAGCTTCTAAGTATTCTTATCGATCGTCCCATCATATGAATCTAGATGTGTTAGTGGTTTAAAGTAAGTAGCCAAAGGAGTGGCCATGACAATCACAGAAAACAAGTGGTTCTCCTCTTGGCAGGAGGATAGTTATTTGGAAGTCTAGGTGAGGTCTATGGTAAGGTTGAATAGTCATAAGGTTCATGAATATGGAGCATATGGTGGTGGACATCAGCCATTTATGGTGAGCAAAGGAAACACATGGAACAAGTGGTCTCACCAGAGTTTGAATTTGGGATGTTTATGGAAGATGGAGGTAGGTATTTGAAAACAAATGTTTAGTGATTAGCATAGGAAGAGTGAGAAATGGGATGGAAGGTTGCTACCGCAAAGGTGGTGTAGAAGGTAATTGAAATTGCTAAGATTGAGGAATGCAATTTGGTGAAGTTGTTTGGGGTGTTATTGGGTTAACTTTCTAGATAATAGGCATCAGAGAAACATGAGGTGGTGAAGGAAGAGTAGACTGCACTTGAGCATGATGAAAGGCATCCAACTCCTCACACAACTGGCACACCTGTTCCACCAGTGCCTTGCACTTGAGTTCGGCAGTAATCCAATGAGCCTCCTTTGCCATCCAATCCCTATGGTGATCATTTCTAGCCCATTTATGGTGATGACATCCATTAAAGACAGAGTCCAAGAAGACTATGAATGGGAGCGATGAGACATTGTGATCATATCCATGAAATAACTAGCTTATGTGATTATGGATGATGTAAACGGTTAAATAGTATATTTCTTGTCCATAGTTTTGAATTAATTGTTTCATTGATTGCATTGTGTTTTTGAAGTGTTTATTATGTTAAATTTAGTGGCCACTTCAGTTGTTTATTCAACCTAAAAGTTATTTCAAAATGATTTTACAAAATATATAAAACTCAATCAATGTTTACCTAGGTAGGAAAATGTTATAATATATTTATAATTATTGGACTTCAATTGATTGGGATTTTAATTTATGAAAATGGGTTGAATATGTAGCCCAAATATAACTCAGAAACGTGAATATATAAAGGATCTAATTGGTTAGGTTGCACCTCTTGGGCTTAAGGCCTAATGTGTATGCTCTGGTTTGGTGCAGGTCTATAATTAACAACCCTAATAGGAGGTGAGTCAATTATGCATTAAACTATTTGTGAGGAAAGTCCCCTTTACACTCCATAAGGTCATGATTCCCATTGAAATTTGTCTTTTGGTTGACCATAGAGAAGTAGGGGAAGAATTTGTGTTCAAATTATATTACATACTTTTGTGTCATGATCACTATAAAAACAGAGGTAACAATTTCTTATTTTGATTCATATTTAAATTATTATGTGCTTTTAGATTTAGTATAAATGTTCTACGGTATTTGAAAATTTTCTAACATTAAGTTGTAGCATGTTTTTAATTCTATGCGATATCAAGGTGATTTAAAAAAAAAAAAAAGGAAACATGCAAAATACGTCATTCAATTTTGGATGGTTGGATTTTTTCCCTTCTGACTTTGTAAATTTGAAAATTAAATTCTTAAACTGCAAAAAAAAATAAATTAGAATTAACATTTATCAACTATTTAATTAGCCATTTTATTAAATTATATGATTTTTTCATAAACTTTTTAAACAAAAATCATAATATTATTGTGTGTTGCTTTATCTTGTCATTTTTGCACATAATTTCTATGTGATTGATTAATAAAAATTAAATTAGATATATAAAATTTTAATTAAATACCCAAAAATAAGTTATAAAATTATGTGTAAAAAATGATATAATAAGCCCATGTATAATAATATTATGATTCTTAATTTAAAAGTATATTAAAAATTATATAATTTAATAGAATAGTTAATTAAATTAATGATGAATGTTAATTTCAAGTAATGTGTAATTTAAAGATTTCATTTCCAAATTTTCAAAATTGAAAAATCCAACTACTTTTTTACATTTTTCCAAAAAAACATAAGATAAGTTATTAAAATTATACTTAAAAAAAATCTATTTTACTCAAAAATTATAAATTCATGAAGTCAAACTTCATTGTTATCAGGTTGAGCATTAGAATCGTAAAAGGTCATTCTTGTAGGAATGACTTGTCATTGGTCTGTTTCAATTCGTTTTAGACCTACTCTGCCTACGTATCATTTTCATTGTTTGTCTCAACGACGAAAAACCCCAAAATACCTTCCAAGTTAAGAAGTCCGACAGCTACAGCTGGATATATAATTGACAACTTAGTTAGCCTTCTCTAAGACTTGCTCTCTTCAAACATGGAGCGGAAGCCTTCCATTCCCCAATTAGTAGTGTAAATACAATGATATTAATATTACATGAAACAAAAGTCTTTAGTAATATTTGTAGACA
>JANHAO010014659.1:0-15216 GCA_026873985.1 Saraca asoca
ATGGCTTCCTCGAGAAGCTCTCGCTTGAGACAGCAAAGCATTTTTGCCCGACACAATGGCAGCTACGAAGCCTACTTGTCGGCCTGCTTCACAGCCCATTACCGAAATACAGACCTCTTAGTGTCTTTTCCCATTTAATTGATGTAACACAACTATAGTTAGCATTAAATGCATTAAATACTTGCGTGCTCTTCTTCTTCTATAAATAGGACTGCCTTGTTAGCAGGAGAGGGGAGGGAGGCCAATCTTGTAAACGTTACTTTATGCATTATTAATAAAATCTCCGTTGTGGACGTAGGGTCTGGTACCGCCCGGATTTGGCCGAACCACATTAAAAACATTGTCATTCCTTCCTCCCCTTCCTCTTGACCATCCTCTACAGCACTTCAAGAGTGGCATTGATTCAGAACTCTACATCTTGTTGGCCGGAGTTTGGTTCCCGTACACGAACCATATTTCGACGTCAACACAATAAATCAAAAAAACTCCTTAACCCCATTTGCATATTTATTCCTCAACTAATCAACAAACATCCACTTTCAATCCATAATTACCCAATCTGAATTTCAACAAATACACATGTCAATAAATAGTTTTGGATGAATTTAATTTGAAAAATCCTTGAATTATGGAAATATTTCAATTTGTTTTGAATTTCACCAAATGCACAATTCAATCAATTATGGATGGCCTTGAATTATTTGAAAAATCCTTGAAATATGTTACCAAAAATGTGTTAATTTGTTCTTAAATGATTTAAGGTTGGAAATGTATTTTTGGATTGAAATTGTAGTGTTGAAATAGTTTTATAAAAATTCAATTTCAAAACAAACCTTAACAAAAAAAAAAAAAGACAAATTTTGGATGGTTTGAAAAGTGCCAAAGAGATTTCACTTCAAGCTAATTCAAATTGGCATTTGAACTACAAAGCTATGATTCGAATCTACACTTAATTTTCTATATAATATATTATTGTGATTCATTTTGTTCATGGTGTATTTAAGTAGTTGATATTGTGACTATTATATCTCTAAGATTAAGTGTGGCTACAAATACAACTACACACACTTAATATATTCCACACACATTGACAACCCATTTACATCTTCTAGTTGGTACAATCCAAAATTGAAAAACAACTAGGGCACACAATTAAACATAATCAATACACAATTTATCTCATCCACACAACATTAATCATTAATGAAATTCAAAAGAAAAAGTAATTGTTACCTAGAAATAGAGAGAGTAAGACAAAAAAAAAAGTTCAAACCACTAAAGAGGGAGTGAGCTAGACTTTTGTGGTAGCGAGAGAGCAAGAGTGAGAGTGCCTTTAAATAGCCAAAGATAAAGGGGGAGAGAGCTATGATATCAAACCAAGAAGAGATCGAAAGTGATAGTCAGATATGTGAAAACTTCTATATATATGGAAGACATTTGACATTGGTCATTTAGTCAGAATCGTTGTCTTAACTTTCATTTACATACATATATTCCTACCATTGCATCTCAATTATTTTAAATTTTTTGTCCATTTTTTCTTAGATAATATATTACAAATTTCACAAATAAATTGCACAAAGACTAATTATTTTCTGAATTATTTTTGTTCATTATATTAATACTTAAATTCTTGAATTATTTTGTCCAATTTCATATGTGTTAATTCTTGAAATATGTTGCAATCTTTATAAAATGGAAATATTTGATTTGAAATAAGTTATTGGTTAGAAAATAAATTTTGTTCATAAATAAAACTAGGCACAATAATAAAAGTTTTAGCAAAATAGACATCTCTAATATATTAATATGTAATATAGAAATCTATTTAAAATGAGTTGAGACTTTAGATGTCAATTTTCGTTAAAAAATCAACATCATTGAAACTTTAGAGGTCAATTTGTATTAAAAATCGATGTCTTTTTTCTAAGTAGTCTTTTTTAAAAATAGACATATAATATTATATATCATAATTTTCATTTTAGGCATCCGTTATTATTTTGAAACTAACATATAAATCATTAATGATGTTAGTTTCTACTAAAAAATTAACATTTTTTTCTCTTAAATAGTCTTTCCTTAAAAACAGGAATATAATATTATATTTAATGATTTTCATTTTAGATATTGATTATTATTTTGAAACTAACATATAAATCATTAACAATGTCAATTTCTATTAAAAAATTGACGGAAGGGGAAGAACTAGCTTGTTACAGAAGAAGCCTAAACTTTAGATGTCGATTATTGAGAGGAACAAATGTTTATCCTCATGAACCTACACCTATTGTCATAAAAAATCGACAAATAAACATATGACATCAATTTTTTATGACAATTGACGTATTAAGTTTTATTATATTTGCAACAATATCACTGTTGCTTTATATATTATTTCCACGTTGAATTTTTTTATTTTTTTCATTTTGTTTATATATTGGTCCTTTATTAGAATTGACGTCTTTCCTCTTAAATAGTTTATTTTTAAAAACAAGCATATAATATTATATGTCATAACACTTTTTTGAATTAATTTGATCCATTTCATTTTTTAGATAATAATATTATTACAATTTCACACATAATTTGTCCAAGGTCAACTATTTTTTAAAAAGTTTTTTCAAGTAAATAATTTTTAAATACTTGAATTATTTTGTCTATTTAATAATATTTTAATAATTGAATTATTTTGTACATTAGATAATATTTAATTTTGTAAAAATTGCTACGTATTGTGTTAAAGACATTGGTTTTTATTAAAAAATCGACATCTTTTTTATCATATTTTTTTTTATTAAATCACAGAAACCTACTCAAAATTACATTTTTACAAAAACCTACACCAAGTTACATTATTACAGAAACATAAGAAAAGGCATTAGAACAAGATAGAAGGAAAATGTTCAAGATTTGTGCTATGCCATTGCTTGCAAATATTATTGTCAAAGCTTTGTGTTATGTTGTTGCTTGCAAGAAACCAACATTAAATTGTTGAAACTTCTAGGATTGCTTATAATAACAAAGCACGACACATATATCAAAGGCAATCTACAAGATAACATAGATGCATCAAGTGTACTCATTATCCTCTTATTTAAAGGATCATTGCATATGCCTTATTTAAATAGAAAAAAGAAATAGAAGTTAATTATTAATAATACACAAACTAATCAAAAAAGAGAAAGAACAAGGGAAATAAACTATAAACCTTTAAAAAAAGCTTAAGTAGAATGATACTAAGAAACAATGCTTGTTATTATTGCACGTGTCGACATTGTTTACTTGGGAAAATGAGTTTGAAAAGTGGGGTCTAGAAATTTTATTCCACAACTTAAACAGTTGATCCATATATGTTAAAGTTGTGGAATAGAATTCTTATGCCCCACTTTTCAAACTCATCTTTCCAAGTAATTAGTATACTGACTAAAGAGAGTTAAGGGGATGCATTGGCCTTTTATAATACTAGTAAATTTAGACATTGTTTATTTTCAATGGAATTGACATGTAATATCACATATTTATATTAGTTCCTAATTAAAAACTGACTTCTAATTTATCACTCTTTATATATTTTCATTTTTTTTGGATTTTTTTGTCCATTTATGTCAGTTTTTATAAAAATCGATGTCTAATCTATGTCTCTTCATAAACACATCAAATTTATTTTGAATTATTTTTTACTATTCCTATTGTCTTAATAAAATGGAAGAAATTAATGATCATTAGCGAATTTTATAATTCTGTAATCTTAGAAAATGAAAATTTAATTGTAAAATTGTCATATAAACTAATTAGTTGTACATAAACAATTTGCATTAATTCAATTAATAAATTAATGAAAAGTTATTTGACTATGTATTATAAAAAATCTTTTGAAGTATAATCAAATAAGAATTTAATTAATATATTAATAAAATTTTTTAACAATTGAGGACCAATAGATTTTATAGATGCTTTAAACCTAAATAGTATAAATTAAATAATTACAAAATTATGTCCATTATTTAACTCAAACTAACATTAAAAGTGATATTGAGCTTAGATGTTAGTTGTTTAATAGGAACCGATTTTGTTATTTTTCTCATATTTACAAAACACCATCATACCTATATATATATTGATTTACCTTTCGTTTAACATCTATTTAACGACGTTATTTCTGTATTTTATCGTAGTGACTATTGCAGGGTTTTATTGCATAACAATTAAAAAAGAGAGAACCTACTTAAGTAAACCCACAAATAGACAACTACTTCACAAGCAAGGCATAATTGTATTCCTAATCGTATTTATGATGCTTCCAATATTACCAAAACCATTAACAAGACTATGAACCAAATATCATTGAAACCCAATATGACTGAAAAGGCATAAAATCAAGCCCTAAGTATGGCCTTTGAGATTGAAAATGCCAAATTTACCACTCAAATAAGAAATTATGAAAATGAACATCCTAATGGCACCTAATGCATAAACTTTTTATAGTAAAAAAACCTAATAGAAGTTTCAAAATGTTGCATCATTATGCTTGTCAAACCTAAAATTGCCTATTGAACATTAGGAGTTGTTAAAGAAGTCTTCAAACATTTTAAGTGGATCACATTGGATTACTTATTAGCACTAAGAGTTAACTAGTACAGAAATAGAGAGAGAGTGAAAGTGAAGAAGCTATTAGTTGTATTTTAGAAGATAGCCAGATTGTAGTTGTGAAACATGCAAAAAGGGTAAGAAGTAGCTATATCATTTAGTTCTTACAAATCCAAGACTAATATAGTTTCAAGTTCTACTTTAATAGAAATGAGAATGTATGATTGATAATGCTCACATGAATATATGAACATAATTTTTGTTATCAGGTTTAGTTTTTCTATGACATTAATTAAATAGTATTTTGAAGTGTCTTTCTTCTTTGTTTTGATGCATATGAATTTGTAGTAAATGAACATTTTGAAAATCTAAGAATTGAATTTAGCAATGAAGTTTGACTTCTGGTCAAATTTGACTACCAAAACCTAATGAAGTTACTAGGTTATATTGACAAAGGAAATGAATGGCTTCTCATCACATAATATATATGTCTTAGTGATGAACACAATTTATACGTATTTTATATCCCTTTATATTAATTATTTTGTCATCTTGATGTGTTTAATTGGATGCTTGAAGTTAGTATTGTGGTTTGTTCAATTTTTGTACGTAATTGAATTTATTCGGTGATTTGGCCCTGTTTCAGACTATTTCAAGTCTTAGGGATATCTTGAGTTCTAAACTTCCATTTTTGGTGATTTTTATGCCATTGCAAAGCCAACAAAAAGATGTAAAATTATCATGGAGCCCAAAGCCCAATTCAGCTATTTTGGAGGTCAATTAAAGCTTAGAATCTAAAATAAAGTGCAGTGTTGCAACCCAGAATCAATTTTGGTTATTTCTTCATAATTTAAGCTCTATCTATCATTTTGATGCAAACTTAAGCCTATAGAATAACTAAGATCCATTCTTACAAACTATATCATTTTGAATTACTTTTGTGGCTATGGACTTAACTGCAAAATTCTGTTACAGGTTGGATTGCTCTAGAAAGCTGTCTTGATTTTTAGCCTATAACTTGAGCCAAAAATTAAGTATTTATGCAAGGTCAAGGCTGTTGGACTCTTAAGAGACAAAGCTACATTTTATATAAAGAGACCCTGATCCAACTAACCCTCCTTCCAACCCTAATCAGTAGCCTAATCAAGTGGTAGTATAGGCTGAGCCACAATTATAATAACTTTTAGATTCATTTTTTATTGTCTCTAATTTGGAGAAGGAAAGGAGCTCTATTAGGGCAAGACTCTAACCCCAATTAGGTTTCTTCTTTCCTTTTATTTTTCCTTTTTTTTTATATTAATGTGTAGTTAAACTCTTATCTCAATCTAAAAGAAATTTTGTGCCAATTCTTTTGTTAACTATGAGATTTGTTTTTAATTTCAATTCATTTCTAAATTGATTATCTTAATTCTCTATTTTAATACTTACAATTACTTTGGATGATTAGTTAATAGGGCCCATTAACTAATTATTCGTTGTGATTTACTACTAGTTAAATTTTCATAGGCAATTTTTTGTTGTTTGTGGCTATTTGTATATGGTTAGCAATAAGGTTTTGATTTGCAACTGGGGAAAATCAATTTTCCTAGAGAATTAGGGGTGATTCGTTGAGTTGCTACTAAGGTAATTTAATTAATTAAACTTGATGTTTCCATATCTTAATGCTATTGGTAGATTTGTGAGGTGTTAGACTTCAACTAATTTAAAAGTAAAGGTCAATTGGGTGCCAAGCTTGGTTAGCAAATTTAGGAATAAATTAATAAGAATTAATTAGGTGTTGGACTTAATTAGTTTCTTAGTTTAGCAGTGAAAGAGGGAATGAAATAATTGTGCTAGGAATTAGTCATAGAATTAGTTGCAAGACTCTATTGTTTGAGCTTTCTTATTTGATTTTTCCATTCATCTTTATTTTTGTTTGCTTTGCACTTAAAATGTTTGATTAAAACCCAATTCTAATTAAATATCCAAACCCCCTTATTTTGCACTATAAACATGTAGAAATTAATCACTAATTTCTATGGATTTGACCTAGACTCACCCTAGCTATAAGCTCATATAGTTCAACATTATTTTTACCAGTCTTGTTAACTATCAAATTTTGTCACCATTGTCGGGGACTAACTAATTGATTTCATTGTGTTTTCAATTGTGTTTAGTATTAGTGTTAAGCTTTATTTTTAGTCGATTTCCCTCCATTATCACCCTTTTTCCCTATGTATAGTTTTATGTTTTAGGGTCACGGCAGGTTTTAACAGCATAAAAACTAAATGTAGAATTTTTAGCTGAAATGGTGGTCGCGATACTTTCCAACAAAGGTAATGACTAATAGACCGAAAATAAAGATTCCTTTCTAGTGTGACATTTCTAGATAGCTTTGGTCTGGTGTTTTCTGATCTGTTGATAGTGAAGTTTTTTATGCAGTCCTCTAGAATTCATTTTTAAGTTGGTGGAAGTGAAACCTAGTGAGTAGTTATGAGAAGGAGCTTTTTTGCCAATGTTTATGGCTAGAAACAGTGGTTTTAGTGCCAAAAAATTGTTAGTCTAGCTTTAGGTCTTATGATTTTCTGGGGTGATTGAAGGTGTCATAAGTTGAAGTCCTTTCCGATATCCTGGATGTTTAACTATGAACTTTTGGCTATGATTCTTGTCAAAGCTCTAACAAACTGAAAATAGGATCCATTGAATCTTTCCAAGCTTGTTGAAGGCTTAGATCTAGTTGGCCATGTTCAGTGATGATGATAAAGCATATGTGAATTGTAAGAGTGATTTTGATAGAGATAGTGTTGAGCCAAGCAAGTTAAAGCTGAGTTAGTGCTTCATGTGATTTAGAGCACTATTTGGTGACTTGTATTTTTGGTGTTTCATGTGATTTGGAACACTATTTGGCAAATTTTAGTGCCTTCATGTGATTTGGAGGACTGTTTGATGAATTTTGGCTTCTTCATGTGATTTGGAGTTCTTTTTGGCATGACTTGTGTTCGTGTAAGTCTAATTTGGTAAGTTTATCCTTAATATTAAGTGTTTTAGACCATTAATTTAGTTGTGTGATTTGCTTTAAAATCTTGAAATTGGCTTCATTAATACAACAAGGAAGTAACATGGTTTGAGGTAGTATTGATGGTTTTGGCATAATTCCAACCATAGATGTTAGTAATTTTGAGGACCAATTAGGAAGTTCAAGGAACAGCTCAAGGGAAGCTAGTAGATGACTTCTAGAAGTTATGTCAATTGTGCCTTGTGCCGAGGAGAACAACTACAAAAAGGTCGAGGGAACAATTAGGGGTAGTTGGCTGAAGACTTCTAGGAGTTGTATCTGTTGAGTATTTATCTTTTTTGGGGGGTTTGAATGTTTGGTTCAGAGGGAGTTGTCCCTATGCTATGTTTGTTACAAGTCATTCGTGCATTTTGAAGTTTGTCAAGTTTTCTTTATAGTTATTTTTATTATATTTTATTTTTGAAAGTTCAAAATTAATGTAACAAGCTTAAACTTTGAAAGCCTTGAGGGAGTGTTGGTCAATAGATTAGTTAAAGTGATAAGCCTATGTAGGACTAGTGATAAGCCTATGTAGGATAAGTGATTAGTCTATATAGGTCAATAAATTATAGATCTATTAGGACTTTATTTCATGTACATATCTTTAATATAAATACATATGTCTGGCTCATTGTTGAACATGGTTTCATAATATTTTCTCTTTCTCTCCTTCTTAACAAACCCCATCACTACTAAGATGTATCAAGGCGGTGGTGAGGATGTGCCAATGGATAGCATTGCTAACATGCCTGACAGTGGCTATGGAAAATCTTCCTCTGATGGTTCTAGAGCTAGACCTAAGATTGAGGAAGTGGATCAAACTTGGAAGGAATCTTTGTGGGGTTTGTAATTCTTTGTGTTCTAAATTTGTCTTTTTTATGCGTAAGTTTGTTTAAGATAAGTGAGTGTGAGTTTTAGACAAGTTTATTATGAAGAAGAAATGTTTTGTAGATAAAAACTTTAACTTTTTCTAATGACAGTAAGTAAATCATTTTGCATTATCATATGGCCTAGTAGTTATGGCATAAGCCTTTTTTTTTTCCTTGTTTGGGGTTTCTTGGGTCCATCTAGCTAGATCAAAAAATTTCTTATCTACTAAATTCATGGTTTTGGTATGAAGAAGGAAAGAGTTCTCTATAGGATGTTGCTAGACTTGCTATTTTATGATGCATTTGGTTAGAAAGGAATGCTAAAAGTTTTATACAGCAATTTCAATTGTTCTTGTGTGGGACAAGATTATATTTGTTACTTCTCTTTAGCTTCAAGCTTATGGTTTCTTTGAAGGATAAGCTTAATAGTGTTGCAAACGGATTTGGAACAGGTTGAGCACTCTCATAAAAGAGAGACATGAAAAACTCATGTGCTTGGTCTTGTTAACACTACCTAGTGAGAGGAAAATCCAAGATTTCACTTCACTGCAAGAAGCTTGACATTTTCAAATAAGTTAGATTCATAGCAGCATCATGAAACAAACAGAGCAGAAATAGAGAAGGATTTTGATAGTCCAAAATGTTAATCACATTCACTTAGTGAAAATATTATTACTATTCTATTCTTAACTACTTAAGCCCAAGCGCTACGAGTAAGCACAATGAAGGACAAAATTATAAGAACCATATCAGCATAATGTTTTTGCACCAACAAAGAATTTACCATCCCACAATCTTAGATGTAATTGTAAACTTGTTAAGCAATCCATTATCTTAATCCAAATGTATTTTCTCACTCTAATTCTATAAGTGATGTTCGTTCCCTTAAGTTTTCATATCTATTTGAACTTGGACATGGACTTTCCCAAATCCATACATATTCTGCAACTGCAATCCAATTCCTAAATCATACATATCATGGCAACAAGTTTTATAGGCTTGTGTATAGAATAAGATGTAGGGGTTTGAAAGAGTAACCCAAGCCTACCTATTCAAGACTACTAAGGTTGGCTGCTAATCAGAATAAAAATACTAAGTACCAACGCATAAGAATTAGAAAAAAAATTCACTTACAATGGTAAAGCAATGTTGAAAGGCTTCTAATTGGACTTGCCACAAAGGTTAATCGCCAACAATTATCCACTGTTGACAAGAGGTTAGTGACAATCCTCACTTTGTGAGTTTTGGTGAACTACTATACAATGATCGAAGTTCAATAGGTAAAAGTCGATAATTTCATATGTTATAAGGGTTTTTTTAATATAGCTAGAGATTAGTGAAGGATTAGCTCTCAAAAAAGTTTAATGAGGCCTAAGTTCCTAGCTAATCACCTGCTAAATGAAAAAGAAAAAAAAGCATGAAAAAATTCCATGAAATTATATGTTTCCCACTATCACTTTGTAATGGATTTGCGAGGCCTTTTTCCTTCAGTAAATTTATCAAGGAACATGTCCCTAGCTAATTCCTTAGCAAAATGTTAACAAAATTTAAGATTCATTTTATTTCTTTTTCCTTACTAATACCTCACTAATCCCTCACTAATTTGCATTTTAATGAGGGATTTCTATTACTAAAAGCTAAATTTCATATGTTGGATCTAGAAACTGAAAGAACCTTGCAAAATTTGAAAAAGGAGAGCAGACACCAATATGGACCATTTTGGGATTTTTGTGAATTTCTTTTGTTGTTTTTCTTATTTCATATTATCTAACATTTTGAATTAGATATCATGATTGAAAATTATAGACTTGCATAGCAAATGTCTGATTTAACTTCTCTGGTTCATCAATTAACATAAATGATAGCAGTCAATAGGTGTCAAACATTACAATCTTACGAACCATTTCAACAAGCTTATATAGGGGAGGATTTTTAGAACAACATGATCCATATTATTCACAGAGGCAATATGATCCATGTCCTCACTCATACAATTTTGGATGGTATATTATGATCCATATTTTGATCAATATAACTATGGCTACTATTATCAATCAAATTTGAGCCTTAACTACCATATTGATAAAGCGTACTACCAGCCTCCATTTCATGCCAACCAGCAAAACTATCAAGTCCCAACTTCTTCTACCAAATCTCTTGAAGATTTGATTCAAACTATGGTTAAGAACAACTTGCAATTCCAACAAGCATTGAGTGCTGACATCTTGCAACTTCAACAAGAAGTGAGAACCATCGACTTGCAATTCCAATAACAAACACAAGACGGAGAAGAAGTTGAGACCAAAGATCAAGAAACACAAGTTTCAGCTAACTTAAGTCAAAAGCAATAGAAAAAAAAGATTTAGAAGAAGAAAAGAACCTTCAACTTGAAGCTACTAGTACAACTCTTCCTCCCTTTCTCAATAATTTGGCTAATTCTAAGAGAGAAGAATGAAAGAAGACAAGTGTGGGGGAAAGACATGTCTATTATTATTTGAAGAAAATTTCTTCACATTCGCAAGGACCTAGAAGTTTTCTGGAAAGGCTTTTCTTTAAATCAATCAAGACAATAATTGATATTCATAATGGCACACTTAGCATGGAATGGGATGGAGTGACATGAATTTTTAATGTATTTCAGGCTAGAAATACCTTGTTGATGATTATTCCATTTTGTCTTTTGATTTTGTTAATTTTTCAATGCAGGATGTATTTCAGTTGGATAGAAAAGCTGATCTTAATGCACTTGATGTGATAATGCATAAGAACTTAAAAAGAATTGATGAATTAATTGACTTAAATTCTGAAATTGAAAAGACAACAAAAGAATTATAGTCATCACTTTTAGTTCTAGTTTCAAGCAACCTTCATTTCAAGGAGTTGTACACACAATCTTCTCCCATCAAATGGTTGCCACCAGTATTCATATTTGATCCTGGTTGAAGAACCAAAGGGCCCTTGAGCCAATAATGTTAAATAAGCAGGCTTCTTGGAAGGCAACAAAAGCATTTTGCTCTTTTTTCATACCTCTTTTATTTTATGTGCATGATTTATTGATTATTTTGTACTTACATTGAGGATAATGTAAAATTTAAGTGTAGGGGAGAGATTTTAGTTTTGCTTTGCTTTGTATTTTGTTTTGTTTATGCAAAAAAAAAAATTCTGGTTCTTTTAAGTGTTTTTCATTGATGATAAGTTTGTTCAGGCCTTGAGTGAGTTGCCAATTGATTTTGACGGTTGCATAACATGATTGGATAAATTATCTTGCTTCATGATTCTTGAATTTGATTAGTATTGTGATGAATTTGAAATTGTTTGTAGATTGATTTTTATAAGCATATAACATGTGAGACTTTAAGCCAATTTTGATCATTTTTATTAGGTTTCTCTTCTTTCTTGTGTGTGATTTTCTTTCATGAAATTATTGCTCTAAAACTTGCTTTGAATCTTGTTGAGATTATATTGGCACATGTATGCATGAATATGATTAAGGTATTTTTTCGATTAAGCCACTTTTGCCCTTTTAGCCTACTTTACAATGTATCATTGTTAAGCCCTTTTGAGCCTAATTGACCTTTTTTTTCTTAGTATGTAACCAATTAGAAAGCCAAGCCTTGAATGTCTTTACCATTTCCTAACCATAAGGATTAATAGAGTATTTAATTCATTAGTGGGATGGATTTTTGAACAAGTGTGGAGGTGTGCTAAATGTTGGTGAAAAGGTAATTGTGATTCATTTTAATGATTAAAAAAAAAATAAATGAAAAAAGAAAGATGAAAAAAGTGCTCTATGCAAGTTAAGGAAAAGAAAGCAAGAAAAAAATTGAATTTGAAAGAAAAAGAAATTTTCCAAAAAAGAAAGAGCTTAAAATAAAATAAAGTGAAAAAGTGAAGAAAAAGAAAAGTGATAAAATGTGAAAATTTGTGATGTAAATTCCGAATTTAATTGCTCCTTTGCTTGTTTGGATCTATGCTACAATGCTTTATTAGTTTCTTTGGTGTTGCACTTTTGTATCCATATCATTCATTTCCTCTCATTTTCCCTTGGTTATATTACAACCTTGTAAAGTCCTTTTGATTTGAATATGCTTGTGATTTGAGTAATAGAGATTAGATGATAAGAAAGCTTATGGTAATACATTTTCATGGATTGAAATTGACTAAAACACTTTCCCATTTTAAACACAAAGAGAATTGCAAGAGAGTTTACCTTGCAAAGGCCTACCAAATTAATCTGCTTACCTTTTAAATGAAATTACTTTTCTAGTTGATTTTTGAGTTTTGAGTTATCAAGAATGTGCTTCATGAGATGCTATGCCCCCTAAATTTTTGGTTGTTTCCTTACTTTTGGTTTTGCAATCTCATCACTGTTGAAAAATTTAGAGTTTGAGTCTTTCTTTTTAGTCTAGTTTAGTTTGATTTTGGTGTCTTACCCAAGCACGTGCAAGAGCTAAGTATGGGGAAATTTGATAAAAATAATTTATACATGTTTTATATCCTTTTATACTTATTCTTTTGTCATGTTTATGTGCTTAATTTGATATATGAAATTGGTTTTGTGGTTTGCTCAGTTTTTATGCTTAATTGAATTTATTTGGTAATTTGGCTCTATTTCAAACTCTTTCAAGTTTTTAGGCATATCTTGAGTTTTGGACCTTAATTTTAGGTGATTTTTATGTCATTAGAAACATAAAAGAAAAATCTAAAAATGTCATAGAGAGCCCAAAGCCTAGTTCAGCCATTTTGGAGGTCAATTGAAGCCTAGAAGCTGAAACAAAGTGTAGTATTGTGACCTAGAACCAATTTTGGTAATTTCTTCATAAGTGAAGCTCCATCCATCATTTCAGTTCAAACCCAAGCCCATAGGATAGCTGAGATTGATTCCTACAACTTTTCTTGAAAGGGCTTGAGGTTAAACTATACTATTTTGAATTAGTTTCATGGTAATGGACTTAAGTGCAATATTTTGTTATAGGTAGACTACTTTGGAAAGCTATCTCAGTTTTTAAACCATAACATGAGCTAGAATCTAGTTCTTATGCAAGGTCAAAGCCATTGGACTCTTGAGAGACATGGATACATTTTCTATGAAGGACCCATGTCCAATTAAGTCGCCTTCCAACATTAATCGGTAGTCAATCAAGAGGCAATGCATTGAGCCTATAAATACTTAGCTGAGCCACAATTGTAATAACTTTTAGATTCATTTTGTATTATCTCTGATTTGGAGAAGAAAAGGAGCTCTATTAGAGCAAGACTCTAGCCTTAATTAGGTTTTTTCTTTCTTTTTATTTTTGTATTAATATGTAGTCAAACTCTTATCTTAATCTAAGAGAAATTCTATACCAATTCTTTTATTAACTGTGAGACTTGCTTTTAATTCCAATTTGATTCTCTTAATTTTGTTTTTAAATGCTTATAGTTGCTTAGGATGATTAGTTAATAGGGCCCATTAATTAATTATTCATTGTTATTTATTGCTAGCTAAATTTCTATAGACAATTTGTTATTATTTGTGACTGTTTGGTTGTCGGTAGCGATAGGTTTTGATTTGCTACTAAGGTAAATCAATTTTCTTAGGGAATCAAGGGTAATGAGTTAAGTTGCTATCAGGGTAATTTAATTAATTAGACTTAATATTTTCATATCTTAATGCTATTGGTAAATTGTTTGAAGTGCTACGCTTCAACTAATTTAGCATTAAGGGACAATTGAGTGCTATGCTTGATTGATAAACTTAGGAAGAAATTAATAAGAATTAACTAGTTGTTTGGCTTAATTAGTTTCTTCGCTAAGCAATCAAAAAGAGAATGAAATAATTGTCTTAAGGATCAGTTATAGAATTGGTTGCAAAAGTCCCTAGGATTCAGCTTTCTTGTTCGATTTTTCCTTTCATTTTTATTTCTGTTTACTTTGCACTTAAACCATTTGATTAAATACCTATTCTAATTAGATATCCACCTCCCATTGTACACTATAAACATATAGAAATTAATTATCAATTTCTATGGATTCAACTTAGACTCACCCTAATTATAAACTTAGGTAATTAACCATTATTTTTTTTGCTCTCGACAACCGTCACACAAATGATACTCTTAAAAGCATTTGGATGATCTTGCACTCTTGATTTTGGCCTGTGTATAAGTTTCTATCTAAATTTTATAATTGAATTGGATTTGGAATATTTTGGTCATATTACTGGTAGGTCTGTATGAGAATAATCCCACATTTCATTAAGAACCTTGAAATTGTCATTGATGTTGCTCATGGTTTGACCTATCTACATTAGTACACAGGTCCAAAGCTTTCTATCTTCTATTTATACAAGTTGAATCCAAGGATGTATCTAAACTTCATCTTAAAAAATTACAGTATAATGAATGGAGTGAGGTCGTGGATTCCAAGTAAACCCTTACAAATATGGTTTTTTGCTATTGTTTGTAATAGAAGTAAAATCCACTGACAATTAATGATCATTGAGAGCTTTATTGTATTTGCTCTCTGTTCCTTAATTTTCTAAATGGACTAAAATAATATATATAACAAAAGACGAGTTAACAGAATTTTTTTCTAAAGTAGAGAATGACAAAGATTGTGAAAGTTTGAGGCGCCTGACTCTGTTTTTCTACGTTAATCCTGAAAGAATAATCAGTGTTTTAGACAAGAGAGAAGGAAATTTGAGTTTTATTTATTAATTTCTGATAAATTCTTTCGGTTTAAAGC
>JANHAO010014660.1:0-15221 GCA_026873985.1 Saraca asoca
GGAAGGGAGAAGAAATGACCAACCAATTGAATGCAGCAAGAAATATCAAGACCTCAATTATTAACCTTCAAGTTTCAGCCTCTTTAGACTGATTACAGAAGTTTAAGCTTCCACGGAGAGGAAGCACGAAAATTACAGAGGAAAAACCAGAAAACTCAAAGCTACAATGTGTCCTCAAACTCCACTCAGAGACTTTTTACAAAAAGAATTTTGTCCAGGAAAAAGAAGAAGACAGAAAAGTAGTGTTGCAGGCTTTGCTTTCTGCTAGGTTACTGTGTCTATCCTTTTATATGCTGTGTGTTTGCTTACAGGCTACTTCTCTATTTCTTCTTATCTCTTTTGGCTCTCTTCTAGGTCTCCAAATGGCTAGTTACGGGCTGGAGCAAAGGATGTTGCAATTAGGCTTAAACTCATTGCAAACGGGGCCAATAAATTCCAGTTCTGCATCAACCCATTTCTACAGCAATTCTGCCTGTGAGTTATAGACCATATTTCATATCCAAATTAATGGAATCAAGTTTGGAAGCCTTCATAATTGTGGCAAAATGTCTTAGCTTCCATTTGGGCTTCGTTTCACCTCAATTGGACCTTCCTAACTTGAGATATTTTCTTCTAAATGCATGAAGGTCAGCTGCCCGAGAGACAATATTCTGATAGTAATTTCATCTCCAAATTTAGATAACCAAATGATAGATTCAGCTCTTACAATATTCATGAGAGTTGTAGAGATATCTCTTATCTTTCCTACAAGATAAAAATCACATTAATTGGACACGTATAGCTCAAGTTATGCTAGAATTACAGAAACTACTCAATTATGGCCTATTATGCAAAATTTGCAATATGATGCCAATTGAGACAAATTCACAAATGAACACTTACACAGCTAGAAACATGTCATTTTAGACCTTAAAATGCTAAGTATGAGGACAAATAAATATGTCAAATATTATGTTATTATCTACCAAGTTGATTTACTTTTCTTTTGAATGAAATTATTTTGCTAATTGATTTTGAGTTGTCAAGAATATTGCTTCACGGCGTGCTATGTCCCTTGAAATTTTAGATGTTTCCTTATTTTTAGTTTGCATTCTTATTGTTTTTGAAAGGTTAGTGTTAAACTTTTTGTTTTAAGTCTAGTTTGGTTTAGTTTTGGTGTCTTACCTGATGATGTGCAAGAACTAGGTGTGAGAGAATTTGATGAATACAATTTATATACATTTTGTATTCCTTTGATACTTAGTATTTTATCATGTTTTTATGCTAAATTAGATACTTGTGATTTGTTTCTTGATTTAGTTAGTTTTGGAACTTAATTGGATTAATTTGATAATTTGATATTATTGACGGTGAAATTCGATTTGTACGGGAGACTCGAACTTCAGTCAACGGGGTGAGCTCTGAGATCTAATACTGCCTTTGAAGTGTCGAGGATATGCAGCCAAGAGGGAGAAGATGAAATAGATGAACGACACTTTTAATGTGGTTCGGCCAAATCCGAGCGGTACCGGACCCTACGTCCACAGTGGAAGTTTTATTGATATTGAGTAATTTGTAGAATTTCTGCTTACAAGATTGCTCTCTCCCCCTTACTAACAATATAAGCCTATTTATAGAAGAAGGAGAGGTTACGTGCATTAATTGCTTGTGTTACATCAAATAATAAATGGGAAAAGACAGTAAAGTGACTACATTCTGGCTGTTGCAGGAAGGAGGCCATCGAGTTATCTTCCCAGTTCGGTGGTAGACTTGTGTCTGTCGCTTGATATTCCGGGTAGGAGATTTATGACTTGAAGGCCTCGCAGGTTTTGCTGCGGTGGGCACCGCTGTAGCGAGAGAGTAGTCTTCAAGCAGAATAGGCGACCACCCGAAGGTTCGGTTTGGGGACTTCTTTACTAGCCCGTCCCTTACGAGGGGTTGTTTCGCGGGGCACGTCCGAACCTTTTTGTAGGGTCACCACGATGTGATGAGCGAGGAAGGGCTTTGACGCTCGGGTTTACTCTGCCGTTATTGTTTACAGAATCCTAGAATTTGGTCCTTTGTTGCGCTTGAGGGCTCATCCCTACGAGGCTAACTTTTGTGTACAAATAAGCCCCCTAACTCTCGATTTACTTTTCAGACCGGGAATTGCATGTTTCTGAGACTTGATTCGTATCTTCAGCCAGTGTCCTTCTTTGACCGAAGTATCATATTGAATGTCTTTTCATTTTACTTCAGGCCATACTTTCCCCTGATGTACCCTCACCTCGCTTGTTGAGGTCTGTACGTGGGATGAGTTATTCTTCTTTCAGAAACTATAATGAATGCTTCACACATTTTTGTATGTACACTTTTGATAATTAATGAAATACTGCTTTTTGCTAATCGACTGTGCTTTATTTTTCCTATCTGCTTAATCCGTTGTGAGTGAGGTTACGAGTGAGCTACACTCGAGAAATTTTATTTGAGATGTGAGAGATACATTCATATGAGAGCTGTGGGAATCTATTCGCATGAGAGCTATGAAAAACTCATTCGTATGCAAGCTGCAGGAATTTATCTGCATGAAAAATTGTGAAGGACTCATCCGCATATGAGCTGCAGGAATTTATCTGCAAAGAAAATCGTAATGTTTTTGTTGAGTTTTCATAGCCACGAGGTAGGTTCAAATCTGTCTCACCCTCGATTTTGTTTTTGTTGAGGCGAGGTGAAAACCATTCGCCAAAGTTACATTTCTTTGAAGTTTTTCATTGAGGCAAGGTGAAAATCATTCATCGAAGTTTTATTTTTCATTGAGGCGAGATGAAAACTGTTCACCTGGTGAGGTGAAAATCATTCGCCAAAATTTTATTTTTTTGTTAAGGTGAGGTGAAAATCGTTCTCCTGGCGAGGTGAAAATGATTTGTAGAAGTTTTGTTTTTCGTTGAGGCGAGGTGAAAATCGTTCGCCTGGCGAGGTGAAAATCATTCACCAAAGTTTTATTTTTTGTTGAGACGAGGTGAAAACCATTCGCTTGGCGAGGTGAAAATAATTCATCGAAGTTTTATTTTTCTTTGAGGTGAGGTGAAAATTGTTTGCCTGGCAAGATGAAAATCATTCGCTGTAGCGAGTCTGTATTGTAAAGCAAAGACTTCTGTCCACATGATACTATTGGCCAATCGATAATTTTCATTAATTCAGTGTGCAGCAGTTGGTGCAGCCAAACACTTTTGAGGAGTTACAAGATTAGAATATGGTCTAACGGAGGGCTCAGGCTCTTGGGTGATAACTCGCTGAGCTTGCTGAGCATGCTGCCCTGATGGTCTTACCACATAATACTGTAATTGGCCCCTCCGGATGAGGCCTTCTATGACATCTCTTAGCATCCGACATTCTGATGTTGTGTGTCCAGCCTCATTATGATAAGCACAGAATTTGTTTCGATTTCTAGATTTAGGGGACATCCTTAATGGCCGGGGTTTCCCAAAATCCTCACTATGCCTTTCTGTGGCAAAGATTCTGTCCTGGGTATCTGACAGGATGCTATAGCTCTCGAAGTGGTCTTTAGGTCGCTGAGGTTTTGCCTTTTTTATGAGATGAGGAATGGGGCTATTATGACTCTCGCTACTCCTCTTTTTGCTCATGGTGGGGCCACTATGACCTGCTTTATGCTTGGGTTCCTCCATTCCGAAGGTTTCTTCCCATCTTATTTGCTTGGCCGCCCGATCATAGAATTTGATGAGGTCTCGAGCGGGGGACTTGTAAAGGCTTATGTATAGCTTACCGTCTTTGTGAAGTCCCGCTGAGATGGTAATCAGAACACTTTCCACTGAGGGATTTTCCGTGGAGTTGGCCTCATGTCGAAATCAGGCTAAATAGTCTTTAAGCGACTCATCCCTGTGCTGAAAAATCATAGCAAGGTGGCAAAGAGGCGCGAGTTACTTATTTAATGCCCGATATTGGTTGACAAACCTCTTTTGACATTCCTCCCAAGTGTCGATGCTATGCGAGGGGAGGCATCTGAACCATACACGCGGTACTGCTCCTAGTGTGGCAAGGAAGACTCGACACTTCACCAGGGGGTTGATAGCCTGGAGGTCCATTTAGGTATTAAACACATCCAGGTGGTCGCTTGTGTCGCTATCCCCGTTATACAGCGGGATGGCAGGCACTTTAAGTTTCTACGGGAGAGGTTGCTTCTTGATCTCCATAGAAAATGGTGAGGTCTCCTCATGACGAGGCTGATTGCTTTGATGTTGAGGGTGCTCCTCTAATTGTTTCAGCCTTTGAAGGACTTCTTCCATCATTGACTGCTGCCCTTCATGATAGGAAGCAGAGCTTTTCGCTTGCTGCGAGCCCCCCAGTTACTGGCTATCGGGGTCGTCGCGAACTTCTCTCTGGGCTTCCTCACGAAGCTGTTGGAGTTGAGCTATGACTTCTTCTTGCCTCTGAGCATTTTGTGCTTGTGCTTGAGGAAGCCCCTTGATGGTCTTAGCCAATTCCTTGACTGTGTTTTCAAGTGCCGATCAGGATAGGTCGGGCGTTTGCACCTCTTGAGTTTCAGGCACAATGGTGCGTTGAGAAGCTAGAGTTGTAGAACTCTGAGTCATTTTTCCTCTGGCCATGATTAGGCTGTAATGGAAGCTTCAGGAAGCAGATGGATCCCCATAGACGGTTCCAAAATGTTGACAGTGAAATTCGATTTGTATGGGAGACTCGAACTTCAGTCAACGGGATGAGCTCTGGGATCCAATACTACCTTTGAAGTGTCGAGGAGATGCAGCCGAGAGGGAGAAGATGAAATAGATGAATGACACATTTAACGTAATTCGGCCAAATCCAGGCGGTACCGGACCCTACGTCCACAGTGGAAGTTTTATTGATATTGAGTAATTTACAGAGTTTCTGCTTACAAGATTGCTCCCTCCCCCTTACTAACAATATAAGCCTATTTATAGAGGAAGGAGAGGTTACGTGCATTAATTGCTAGCTATAGTTGTGTTACATCAAATAATAAATGAGAAAAGACAGTAAAGTGAATACATTCTGGCTGTTGTAGGAAGTAGGCCGCCGAGTTGTCTTCCTAGTTCGGCGATAGACTTGTGTCTGTCGCTTGATATCCCGGGTAAGGGATTTATGACTTGAAGGCCTCGCAGGTATTGTTGCGGTGGGCACCGCTGTAGCGAGAGAGCAGTCTTCGAGCAGAATGGCCAACTACCCGAAGGTTCGGTCTGGGGCCTTCTTTACTGGCCCGTCCCTCGCGAGAGGTTGTTTCGTGAGGCGCGTCTGAACCTTTTCGTAGGGTCACCATGACGCGATGAGTGAGGAAGGACTTTGATGCTCGGGTTTACTCTACCGCTGTTGTCTATAGGATCCTGGAATTCAGTCCTTTGTTAGGCTCGAGGGTTCGTCCCTATGAGGCTAACTTTTGTATACAACAGAATTTGTTTTAAGTTTTTGGGTGGATTTGAAGTTTTGAACTTTAGTTTTAGGTGATTCTTATATCTATGGAAAGCTAAGAGGATAATCTACAAATGTTATGATGAGTCACTAGCCTAGTTTAGACATCAAAGTGACTCATAAGTCCCAATGAAGGATGGATTTTCTCTCAATAACACTGTGGGCTCATAGAATCTCCAAACGGAAACCTATTAAGGCAACTCCTTTCTCATTTGTCTATAGCTCCAAGGCGGTTGTTCCTTATAAGCTGAAGATAGTCTACGGATATCTATGGTAGAAGAGTTATCGATGCATGGATATGCATGGGTGGAAGCCATAGATGAAAAAAGGGAGAAAGCTCAGGTTACTTATGCAGTGTATATAAGCAGAATCTCCAAGGCCTACCATAAGATTGTGAAGCCTAGAAGTTTTCAACCAAGAGATAAAGTTCTTAGAGCAAATGAGTATGTTATGAGCTTGCATATGTGAAGGTTCATTTATAAGTAGGAAGGATCGTATATAGTAAGCCAAGTTAGTCCCAACAGATACTGCATCTTCCTTATTCCACATAGTGGGCTTGAAATTGTTCGAGTGAATTTCAATTTGTCAAGAAGTTTTATCCATAGAAAAGTTATATTTGCTTTGTCTAATAATGTATGAATAATAAGACTACAATGCCTATGGATGTATATAAAGGTTGTTAGAGCTACCAATGATCAAATAAAATACATCTGTGTTATCCAGGAAGCACTTCAAAGAAAAAAAAAGTTACAATATGATAAAAAAAAAGCTGATTCCAAGAAATCAATAATGAGCTTATCCTTCTGATTAATTGAAGCCTCACAAAATGCTAACCATTGCCTAGTATGGTCTAAACATCTCGTCCAAGTTGCGTCACACTCTTCATAATACCATGTCTTAGCTATTGTATCCCTAATTTCTTCTCTAAGCTAATAAAGGATACGTTGATATTGTCAAAAACCCAATCAAGATTGAAACTGACTTTAGAAAGAGTTGAGCCCACAGGCTCAAAAAGTTATAACCACTTCAGGGGTAAGCTTACTAAGATGCCTATTGTAGATAAGCAAATAAAATTTGGCTAACAGCTTGTAAGCAATGGCATGAATAAGGTTGTCAATCCTTTTATCTGATAAAATTAGGATAAGGAAGTGGGATGTATTTCTTTTAGGGTAGACCTTTCATTTTTAGAAAGATCTTTTTGCTTACATACTCAGAGGATTAAAAGGTCATAATTGCACTTTGATACTTCTTAGTTCAGAGGAAACTAAAGTGCACAGGTAGTGACCAACTTCTAAGGTGCATAAGCAAGTGGGAATACATTAGATCATAGGGTTTGTTCTTGAGAAAAAGAATCCAAAAGCCATTAAGGGATACCCCTAACTCGCAAAAGATCTTAAAGTATCAAAGATGGAGAAGGGAACTCTCCTAAAAACCTTTGCTTAATTATGTTTTGATCGATTGCCATGTTGGCAAGATAATCTTTATAAGCTTTAAAAGGCAAAGCCTTTTACTCAACTATGTTTTGATCAATCCCTAAGTTGGCAAGATAATCTTCATAAGCTTTAGAAGACAAAGCCTTTTGCTTAGCTATGTTTTGATCAATCACCCATTTTGGCATGATAATCTTTATAAGCTTAAAAAGATAAAGCCCTTTGGTTAACTATGTTTTGGTACACTTTGTAAGCATCAGAGGATAAAGCTTTTATTCCTCCCCCTCCCCTTGTTCTATTGCTTCAAATACTTTAATGTGGTTGAAAGCATTGAACTAAATGACATGCCATAATTGTGGGATGATTTATGGGAGCCACTCTGTGAAAAGTGGCACCATCACAAGACCTAAAAAATGAAGCAAGTTAATAAATTAAACTTAAATTTATGCAACATCATGAAGTAGGGGAAATTATAAACTTTCAAAGGAAGAACCCAAAATCTTAATTCCAGTAGGGTTGCTATGGTTTGAATGCCTATGTCATTGCCAAGAAGTAGCAATATTGGTAGGTTGATTTATATGGATAACTTTGATAAGATGGAAGGTATTTTAGAAACATGACTAAAATCATCAGAACTTTTCCCTGCACGTTACAAGATTGTGAAAAAGAATAATTAAAGAAGAAGAAGGTACAACAAAAAAAGAGGACATCAACCTATCAGACCTAGAATCATGACTAGTTTCTTTTATTATTGGTTAAAGTGTAAGGGTCTGCATCACTCTCTTCGAAGATTAATTGTATACCTTGAAAGAACTGGAAGAATGTTTTCTCAATCATTTCCTTCTCGATGGTGATGAAGGGTCTTCACCTAAAAAGATAATAAGTTTTCTTTGTATGCCTTGGAAGAGCAAGAACATGCACGCAATAACTTCATTGTGTAAAAGACAATAAGTTTAATTTGATAGCTAACCACATATGTAAAAAAGAAACACTTAATTTAAAAAGAACATATTATTAAACTAAAAATATCTTCATTTTGTTATTACCAATAAAAACACAAAAAAAAATATAGTAAACTACGTGAATTTCGTCACAGTTAATCTAAATGTAACTTATAGTATGGAAAAATGAAAATAGGATCTTTAATTGTGTATAATTCAACATTTCAACTTCAAGTGCATTCTCCTCTAACAAAAACTCAATTAATCATGTGCACCCCAAAAATGAAGCAAATAATCTCTAGTAACTCAATATTGTGCAATGCACCACAAACTGCAAATATTGCTTTAATGTTCTTTTTGTGGTACTTAAAGCAAAGAAATTAGGTAGATAATTTTTCACCTCTACAAGCTGAATAACTCCTTGATTTATCAAAATTTTTTATTCTGAAATACAAAGAATGTGCAAAAAGACAATTGCTAATAATTACATATACATTTTGGAAAGGAAAAATATAAGTGAGATGGTAAAGCCATGGATGAACAACTTGATGAATTTGCAAGCAATCAATTTCAAATTGATTTCAGTTGAAAAATTCATTAAAAAATTGATGTGCATCAATGGCACAGGATGATAAACTCTCACATCAAAGTAGGATGGAAAGTCAATAGATACCTACAAGCAAATTGATACTTGAAAATGACACAGAATTATGATAGAAGTTAAGTAAGAAATAACTCAATTGCTGATGGCTTATTTGCCCATCACTTTCAATCAATTCAAATCCAAAACTTAGTACCAATTACATAGTTATTCAAAGAGTTTTGAGCCAAATTTCATAGGCTAAAGAGTTTTAATTCTAAGATAAATCTTTCACAGTAAACATGCAAGATTCTTACCTTTTGCGATCTCCAGATGAAGTAATACAGTTGAAAAAGGTAAAAACATATAAATATTCCACTATAGATGGTTGTATATTATATCAAAAGGCATAATAATAGCACATGAAGTTACAAGCATGGGAGTGAGGGGATTTCTACAAACTAAAAAGGTCAGCAAAGCACTGAAATGTGTAACAGAATGTTACAAAGAACACAAAGTATATTTTGGTAAGTTAAGTAGTTAAAATGACAAAAAAATGATCCTTTGATTAATGTGTTGGTGCATTATGTGTAAGAAACATTGGTAGTTTCTTTGAATATCTGTTCAAGAAAATGGACCTCTAAAAAAATGAACATATTCTTAGTAAAATTAAAATAAAGATAACATAACAACTATAAGGTAACTACTCATCATGTGTTCAATACATGATTTTGCTTTAGTTATATTTGTTAACAACTGTAACTCTTGTATCGATCCAGCTATTTCCCTAACTTCAATATCAACATAATTGGCTTGCACCAAAAATAGATGGCTAACAAAGCCCCCCTAAATTGGTTTGATTGCTAAAATCAAGCTAAACTATGCTTTAATGACCTTTCAAGTAATTGTCTAACTCATGAAATTGGAAGACATGCCAAAAAAGTCTTGGTGGAATTACATGACCAAAAATATGACTTTTGAGTTGCTCTATAAGACATTGAACCACTAATTGACAAATTTACAGATTCTCCAATACATAACAGTCTTAACTATGCTTGAGGGTTATCAGGGCTATTCAATCATGCTTTTTCAATGTGCAATTTATGAAAAGTAAATATTTTTTTCTTTAACTTTTAATAGTATCTTGAATCTTTAGATTTACATTTCATTTCTACTCCCTTAGACTATTCAATGATATATCCTTTTTTCTTAAAACTCTTCTATTGTATGTGTTTACTTCTTTCCATCAATCTTCAATTTTCAAACAAAGATTCACAGAAATCATAGCCACCATTTCTAATTCATCTTCTCAAGCACCTGAAACCACTAAAGTTCTAGATCATCATTCAAAAGCATTTTCAATTATCTAGTTCAAGGTATTCATCCCTTTTACTGAATCCATCATTGATAAAAATGAATGGATGATTTTTTTACTTGAGTCTTCTTTTTGGTGGAAAATTAGACATAAATCTTTTATCTTTGCACAAACCTTTACTACTATCCAAGTTTATTCTCATAATCTTATAGGTGTCTAAAACTATTAGGATCTTTAGGAATTTTCCAAGTCTTTCAGCAATATTTTTGAATTGGTTAGACCGATTTCAATTAGAAAAAGAACATTTGTAAAAAGAAATATGTATTTTTGATTTAATTCAACTGTCTTAGTTTTCTTTAAAATGAATTCCATCATTAATTAAGGCTACCTTATATTTTGGTCTCCTTCTAGTAATAGCCTTCATGTTCCCTTTGGTATCGAATCCTTTTCTTTTGACATCACCACTATCACTGGCTTGAAGCCAAATGGTGAAATTGTCTTATCTTTACTCTCTCCATCGACTAAAAACTTCTAATAATTTGTTCTCATTTCAACCAGAAATCCATTTATTCGACCTTTTTGACAACATTCCAAGGTTCACCCAATATTTTAATTTGTGATAGTGAATACATTGCTTTTCTACTTTACTAGCTTTACAAACATCTCTTCTATGTTTCATCACTAAAGATAGATTTTTCTTTTTTTTTTCCTTAGTTGTTTTATTACATGAAGGTTAACATCTAACTCTGGACCCTTTTGTACTGGCCAATCATTTTAAGAACATTAATCTGGCCATTGACAATCTTAGAGATCATGACCCTATCTCTAATTTATAAGGGCCTTTCTAGATTTTACAATTATGGTTAATTGTAGCTCTGCAAGAAAATTTTAACTTTTCAAAGAATTTCAACCTAAAATTAAAAACTTTTTCATATGGCTCCAAACTTTTGCATACTTTATCAAATGAAGAACTTGAATTGAAATCTCCTGAAGAACTATTTGACAATCTTTTTTCAACTTTGTACTCTTTTAGTGATTACTGTTCTTCACAAAATCTATTGATGTTTTCTTCTTGGTCTTATGACCCATCTTGGTTTACTTCTAATCCAAACCTATCTAATTTTTAGAATGTCAAAATTTGATCAAAATTTTTATGTCCTCAATGCATTTTTACTAGTCATCCTTAAGGGTCAAATTCCTTTTGCCAAACATCCTGACCCACTAACATGGCCTTGTACAAGGATGTTTAGCTATGATTTAGATAAACAGTTCCAAGGGTGAATTTTGAGATCCTCTTAATGTTCTCAAGTTAAAGACTCTAATGACACTATTTAAGTTACAAAATTTCTCTCTATTCTTTGCATATATAGTGATGTTCTTACAGTGGTGGTCATCTAAAACCCATGATTTAGAGGAGTGCTAAACAACATCTCACCTTACATCGTTTGATCATTAGTGAAGATTAAAATGGAAGGTTATGATTTACTTATTTTTTTCCTTTTTATTTTTGGTATAGGCTATTTCTTTCTTTATTGAATACTTTTTTTTTAATAATAGAAAAAAACATGTCACTTAACACATTAAAACTCGAGACATATTTTGACTTTCAAGAATACAATTAAGATGTATTAAATAACATATCAAATCATTTTATTTTTTTAATGGGAATCTAGGCTATGTTTTTGTTTCTATATTCTTATCAGTGATGCTACATTCAAATATATCATTCACATTCTCTTATATTTGTAATTATACTCTACTGCAAACTTTATTACTAGCATTGGTAATGAGTCGAGCCAAGCATCTTAGGCTTGACTCATATTAAATTTGCTTAGTTTATGACTTGACTGAAATGCAAATCGAGTCAATTTATTTAGTTCGAACTTGATTATTAAGATCACGAGCTGTTTGACTCAGTTTTTTATGTTCAATCCAGTTGTAACGATTAAATATTTTGTACATAATTTAATAATTTAAAATTTAGGAGTACAAATAAAGAACATGGAGAAAAGTTGCTTTAGAATTTTTTTTCATTTTTGTAAATTGGGATATTGAATTGCTTAAGTAAATGAAACTCAAAGCCAAATTTATTTATAGTTATTTGATTTATGAAAGCAAAATTCTTTATTAGATATTTTCCTTTTGATCTTTACTCTTTCAAATAGTATAAAACAAAATTCTTTATTCAACTAATTTTAATGTTTTTACTTAAAATAATTATAAAATATAATGTGATATATTAGTGATAAAGGTATGCCATATTTTATAATAAAATTTCATCAAATATTTTACTTAAAAATATAATATAGATTTTAAGATATTTATTTATATGTATATATTGGGTTAGATCATAATACAGATGAGATGAGCTTAACTCATTTACAAAATTATTTGGATGATTCAATTTGTATGTCACTGATTTGTCTCATAAGTTTGAATTATTGAGTCAAAACTTGAATTGAGTTATGAGCCACTTTTAAATTAACTCAACCCATTATCACATTGCAAGAAAATAATTCTGACGTCTTTTTTGATAGTTTTATCACAACAAAAAATATTCCGCGAAAAATATATAAAAAAAGATGTTAGAAAATAAAAAAATTATTTCAAATTTTCCAACATCTATATCCATTAGAAATGTCTACATGGAACTTATTTGACATCGGTATTCATGAAAAATTGATGAAGAAATTTTCAAATAGACACATCATTTTTTCTAATGCTTCAAAATGTTGATAAATTCATGTCATACGATGATATGATGTTTTCTAATGTCTTGGGACATCAAGTGGTCATTGAAAGATATCATCATTTAAAAAGAAATTGAATTTTAAAATGAGGCAACATTTCTAACATCTATAGACATAGTAAATGATGTCGGAGATCTATCAAATAACTTAACTTTGCTTATCTAAATTGTGAAGCCTTGTTTTCCATTTTTTCTTGTCTCATTGTCTCTTTAACCCTTTTTTGTCATTATTTATTAGAGTATTGCTATTGTGCTTCTTACCTTCATTGCTTCTTGTTGTCATGCCTTTCATTGCCATTATAACTTATCCTATTGTACCTTGCTAATGTACATCGTACGATTGTTTGTGCCTAAGGCTTGCACCACTAACCCTTTCTCTTCCTTTCATTTAAAACTTTGAAGGCCGCCACACCTAATGCCACCTCCAACCATCGGCCACCGCTGGAAAAAACTAGTAAGTATCTAGCTTTTTTCAAAATGAATTTTATTTATGTACCCTTCTCTTTGTTCTATTTTGATTTGTATTGAATTTCATAGGATATTTTTCCTTTGTCTTTAGCTCTTGATTTATGTTTAGTTTTTTTTGTTTCTTTCCCTTGAACTAGGTTTAGTTTCTTAGTTTCTTTTAATATTTATGCTTATTTTTTGTGAAATTATTCTGTTTTGAATATGCCTCAAACCAAAATGTTTCGTGCATATCAATTGTAACAAAGTGATTTTTCCATGTATATTATTTGGACTTAGATAATATTGTTTGAACTGGTGGGTTGTGACCAAGTCTTGCAAACATATCCTAGTTTTGGAATAGGATATAAGGTATTAAGTTGTGTGCTATTGATTTAAGAATCTTTAGGGTCATAAATTTCATATCAATTCTCAAGCAGTGTGAGTGAGATATATTTAAAGCAATCCAATGAACCAGTACTTATTGCATTCTTCATGAGGTAGTGTCTATTTGATTTTTATAGAGGCTTTGGTCTTTAGACATGAAATATTTGAACAATATAATTTTTAGAGAGGTTTTGAAAATTTTTCTCTACTTTAATTAGACTAGGATATCATCCCATGCCTTATAATATCCTATTGTTTAAAATAGTTTATAATAGTAGTCTAAGGTTAAGCATTGGAGCAAGATTCTGTAGCTTGGAATTGATTGAGCTAAACACTGAAATAGATTGCTCTACCTTTAGTGTTTCATATTCCCAAGGCTTAGGTTCCGTTATTTAAAATAAAGACTTCTAATTTATAAGATTTTTTTTTTAGGATCTTTCAATTGATTGTAGTTTCTTTAATGTTATAATACTGTATTCTACTCTTTCTAATTCTTATGTTAGTTATATAAGGTTATGTCTAGAAGAAGTAAACAGATGATAATAGAAACTTTGACTTTGATGTATATTAATTCAAAATGTTGTAACTCAAAGTTTTCTTTTATTGCCATTGTTTTTTTATGTGGATATAGTTAGCAAAGGTTGAAATAGAAGAGGTATTTCACTAAAAAGTTGTTGCTAGATTTTACATTGGTATGGGAACTTTAATTTTATTCCTAATTACTAGTTTTTGAAACAACTAGTTCTATTCTTATTGTAGTTAATTTTTGTTATTCTTTAAGGCTGCACTAAGTAATATAGGCATCCTAAGAGTCCTTGTCACAGCTGGTGCTTCAAGTGACGAGTAACCAAAAATTAACATTAGTAATGAGGAGTTTTTTCAGTTAGGAGCATCTAGATTCCTGTTATAATTACACTGACTAAGGGAATATAATTTCTTAAAAGCTTTTTATATTGTAGGTTGGGATGCATTCTATTGATGAAATACATTGATTTGCCATTTGGAACTACAAACTTGTGTAAATGTTACTATAGGTTTATATTGTGATTTGGGGAGAATACTCATTTTATTTTCTTGTGCAATTATGAAAAAAGGAATCATGATTCCTTAAAGGACAATTCTAAACATTAAGATGGAATAAAGATTTTCCAACTCATTTTAATTTTGCAGCAACTATGCATAAGCATACTATGATGGTCAAGGCTTATTACAAGTATTTATTTAGCTTGACAATATTACAAGTACAATGTAACAAGTATTTGTTCCACTAGACCTGAGGAAGGAGAGCAAATATGCTCCCTTTGCCTTCTTTTGGCCTGCTATTCTTGCTTTATGTGCTACAAATGATTTCAATGGATTAGGCAAAGGAAAATATTTGATTTTCTATTTTATCAATGATTTCAATTGTTTCCTCCTAAAGTAGAATGTTTGATTTTCTATTGTATTAGTGAATTTAAAGTTTAAAACAATAATTTAATTTGGGGCTACTTTTTATTAATTGATTAGAGCTAAGCATTTAGTTCAACTAGAAAACCATAATATCATAATTCTATAGAAATTAATTACAACTATAGTAATTGCACATGAATCTTTTAATTTTCATTAAAAAGTGTAATATAGCTAGCTTGTGGTACATATGAGAGCTTATAATTACAACCTTGTATATGTTTTCTGCTTAGAAGAGTCATATCATGACCTTAGAGCTTTTGATATCTTGACAATTAGAAACAAGCCTGATGTAACCATAACAACCTGTAAAAACGTAGTTGAAAATCTTGGTATTATCTTTTCTAAGACTATCCACAATGGGAGTTGCTTAAAGGAATTCTTAACTTAAGCAACTCCCTTTTAAGCAACTCTCCCATTGTGAAGCAACTCTCAAGGTATGAGTCAGCATTGCAATTGCTTAATAAGCAACTGCATCTTAAGAAAAAAGTGGGTCCAGTTGTGAGATAAG
>JANHAO010014661.1:0-15212 GCA_026873985.1 Saraca asoca
ACATCTATTTCACGAAAATTATAAGTGTCATACATCAAGATACATGTGTATACAACATCTCCAACGAGATAAGGGAAAGATTCAATATTAATTCCGCATTATAAATTGTTTTTCTTTATTCTATTTGATAAAGGGACCTGACAACTCATATCATATTATTCTTGCTACTTTATTTATTATTCTTAAATCTGCTATATTGCTCAATAAGTAAAGTTAAAATTAAACAAAGGTGTATACAGATTCTCCAATGGGAAAAGGATAAGATCCATTTGTTTTCTACATTTTAATCTTTTACTGGAACCATCACATTCTCTAGCTGCTCATAGTGTTCTTTACAATCAAAGTATTATGCCAATTTAACTAGGAGCATGGCCTCGCTCCCATATAAAAGCATAAAAGGGTTCGCTAGTGGTGGAATGAGTTATGGTTCTGTACGATTACAAGATGCTTGGCAATTTTGGGGCCCATTTCCCTTTTACTTCATCTAGCCTTTTTTTAGTCCTTTTAAGATGATACTATTTGCCATCTCCGCTTATTCATTCGATTGAGGATGCTCAACAAATGCAAACGTTTGTTTGATACCCAACCTTCAATTAAGAATAGATGAGATTCATGTTTTTATAACAAGTGTGCAATTGTGAATGTACCTTTTATAGAAACTTTGGAAATCATTGCTAGCAAACTGCTTTCCATTATCGGATATAATTTTTGTGAGGAGGCCATACGTGAAAAGACTTGTTAGTAATTTTCTTGTGCTAAAGTTATGTTTTTTAGAAGATTTTTACATGCAAATGATATTTTTCCAAATGAACTTTGGCACATTGTCTGAGGTTATAGTTGCAAGGGATTCTGCCTTTACCCATTTAGTGAAGTAGTTGACCACCACCACTATATACTCATTACTATAGAAATAGTTCTTAGTGGTGATTCAATTAAACCACTGCTAAGAATGCACTAAATATACTAGATAGAATGGTTTAAAAAAAACAAGTTTTAACTATGGTTATTTCCTGACGATTATATTGAACCACCGCTAAGCACTTGTTTTTTTCACTTATCCCACAAACGTTTTTTTGCCATGAATGAAAACCCTATTTTGTTGTGCTTTCCCTTCCCTTCAGCCTTTTTCAATTTCGTACTCCATTTCACAAAATTTAACCAGTATTTGTCTTCAATACATTAGATTAATTGGCAATGACTAACCAAGTGAATGAAATTGCAACTTCCCTTAGATTCATGAATTGGTTCCTTACCATTTGTGTTTCGATTACTCAACAACTTGACTACTAGGTTGGGGTTTTCTTACTTTCTACTCATTTGAAATAGTTTGATTTTAAATGGGTGTTGATATTCTTTTTGGAATTTTTAGTGTATCCAAAGGTAAAGGTCAGACAGGAAAAGCATCACAAGGATCACCGAAGGGTTTGCAGCTCTTATCAGTAGATGGTTCTTATTCTCTAGGTAATTATATCCAAGATGTTTACTCAGCCTTTCCAATTTTGTTTGCTAATTCAATATGCAAGGAGTAATGAGTCTTATTTGAAAATGTTTTTATCTATTTTTTTTTTTGCTACCTCTGTCAAATTACCTAGGACCATGGGAACAAAAATGAATCTCACATTATGGTTTTTCACTTCTTAGCTTGTCTTTTTTTTTCCTGTCTCTTCCTTTAAATTATTTCATGGATGGTGCTAATTTTGTGTAGATGAGTGTTATAAATAAAGAAAGTAGAGATATTGTTATTGGATCTTGTCAAGTTGTTCATCTTTGTTGAGCATTATCCTTTTCAATTTAACTCTTGTGAATGCAAGGAAAATGATGAAAGCAACATTAATGGTTTTTAAGAGTTTGTATGTATGTGATAAGATGTTTGGTGGTTATCTTGTATGCTACATACATATATTCTACTTCATCAACACACCTTTAGGCTCAAGGAATTGCTCTCTCTCTCTCTCTCTCTTTTTTTACCTATTAATGTTTCTTATTATTCCTTGGACCTAGAGCTTCATCCTTCATGCCTAGTTGTGATTGTTGTCTTTGCCATTATGAGATCTAACAATCTCACTTATGGTGAGCTACTTAACATATTTGTTCCCATATATTATAATTTATGACAGAATGTGACCACGTGATGTCAATTATAGGTCATGCATCTTCTAATACCCATGGTATAGAAGCATATGCTTTTGATTCATTTGAGCAATTGAATGGATTTTTGCTAGCACTAAATCTAATTGTGACAAAACTGCAATTAGGAAAAGCTCAACAAAAAGTAGAAGGGGCAAATACATTCATGTGTCATGTTAATATCTACTACTTATTGTATCATTCCCATAACAAAGTAGTGTCCTAGATAAAAAGGTTTATTATTTTACAAGTTCAGTTTGACAATGAAGTTTCTATATTCACTTTCTTGTATTGTGGAAAATTACATTTGTAGCTAGAATAGTTTAGGAAATTAATGTAAAATAGTTTTTAATCTATTAACCTATTTCCAATTTGATCAACAAGATATGAGCTTTCATATATATATTTTTTAAATATGCATATAAAAGATTAGACCCTATTGATAGGTTCTGCATCAAAACAAGTGTCTGATTATGCTTTTGTCAAAACAAGTGTCTCCCTCATGCACTCATGTTGCCATCTCCTCAGCTCAAATTAGTTACTTTATTACTTTTTTTGAATATGTTATAACTAAGGACTTGCTATCCATCATATTACATTTGGTGTGCACACTAGTATGTGATGATCATGTAGTGATTACAGGTGCACAGTTGCTCGTGAAGCATGAGTTGGAATTTGTGAAGGCATGGATCTAGCTTAAATTTAGGATTGTGTTTCCCTCCTATGTTCAATAGTCATATTGGAGTTGGCAATCTAATGGTAATTGTAGAATATTGTGGTTTGTTCAAATGGTAAGGACCAATATTAAATAGATCATGTTTATACATCTATAGGTAAATCAAATGAGTCATGCCTTCATAATCCCAGCTAAATATTCTGGGTTTATCTAATTCATGGGAGGCAAACATCATACATAGTAATTTGCTTATAGTACCTTTTCTCTTTAGAAGGTCTGCTAATAGTATCTTACTAGACATGTGTGCTTTTTTTTTTCCCAAGTGATGTTTCCTAATTCCTAAGGAGTACTCATTAGATTTATGCTATACTTGAAAATATACACATGCCTTCATAGTCCCACCTAAATATTTCATGTTTATCATATTAATTAATAGGGGACCAACATCAGTGCTTGGAGTTCACTAATGTTAGCATTTGTTTTAAGTATGGTGGATTCAGGGTATTAGAGTATTTAATTGGAAAGTTTCTATTTTGGGAGCTTCAGTTCGGATTTCTGAGAATTTTCTTTCAAATTTAGAGGCTTGAGATCTAGTTTTTGAGAATTTTCTTCCAAGTTTGTGGGCTTTTGGTTTGTTTTCTCTTTGTTGGGTCCTGGTTATGTAGCTCAGACCAAGTTTTGAACTTGGGAGGTTTATGTTTCTAAATTTGCTTCTATCCTGTAGTTCAATAATTTGGAGAAATTAAATTGAACCCTCTTATTATTATGGTGTTATTTACAGTAATATAATTACTTTTTGTCTTCCTTGGTTCTGCTTGAGCCCAAGTTTTGGAGTAGATTATTCAGGCTATTTTTGTTTGCTACTAGACTAGTGAATTTTGAGTTCTAGGTAAGGATATTTGATTTCATACTTTGTGGTTTTTAGATTTAAGTTGTAAGAATTCTCTGTTTGTTCTTCTTTAGTTGGTTTAAAATTTAATTACTAGCTATAATAATTTGATTTCATACACATATCTTGATTACTTACACAACCTGATCCTTATTGTCTATCTTTACGGAGAGTTAGGAGTTTGTGTTGGGAAAATTTAACATCTTGAACTAGTTTTTAGCTTTTAATAATATGCACCAACCTATAACTACAAAACATTAAGACCAAGTTTGTTGCATGTGGCTGTTCTAGAGTGAAATAAATTTGAGCTACATATTAATTACTAGCTACAGTTTATGTCTTTAAACCCTTAACTAAAGCTACTTTATTCTTTAATATATTCCATTGTATTGTGTGCAGAACAGAGTGAAGAGGGAGTAAAGTGGAGCATCAATACCAATTTTGTCTTAGGTAAGAAGCATCAACAATCAATTGCTTCTCCCTGGCATTTATTCGTTAATAATCCTAAAGTCTATATGAACTATTTTGCTAGAATGTAGTGATTCTATAACACCAACATTCGATGTCTTAACGTAACTTTATTGTTGTGTTTTTAACTGTCACTCAAGTAGATAATTCATGCTGATTCTTAATTCATGATCTATCAGAGTTGGTAAAAAATTAAAGTCTAAGTATATATTTTTTATCTAAATTGAGTGTCCATATGTCCATCAGTTCATCTTTACAAACTTGCTATCCTTTGTGCAAAAGGTAAATTAATGTTGCATAGTTAATTTGATCCTACAAGTTTCTTGCACATGTTTCTTTTGTGGCAAATTCTCCTATCAATTATTTTTCTCAAGAAAAGATACAGAGTCAATCAATTATAGGTGTAATTATTACTGTAGCAAGGTCAATATATGTTACTTTTAGAGATAATTGTATAAATTTTGTTGTCTTTTTATGGATATATTGGTCATCATGGTACAATTGGTGCTTTCTTTATTAAAGATTCATTCTCTTAACTTAGCCTATTAAGTCCAAAGAAAAATCTAGCAAGCAAGCAACTAAATTAAATTATTTCAAGTCTTGGAAATGATTCTATTATATTTCTAACATAATTCATATAAAATTTTAAAGAAAATTACTCAACACACATATTAAACACAACGTACGGGTACAATTTCAAAGTTATTATTGAAAAGTAGTACACAAATAATATTTCTATTAACTCTTTCATTTTCTTTTTTTTAAGAAAATATGGTTCATAATTTGGTGTTTCAAGTTTTGTCTCAATTTGTTTGCAACAAAACAAAATGTGATTGATCACTGCTCTAATCAGTTTTTTTTTTTTCCTTCGGCCAATGAAAAATTTGTGATTGGTTTCCGTTAAAATGAAGAGCCTTAGAAGACCCCAAGTCATTCGTTATATTCGAGAGGTTTGCAGAAAATATTGGCCTGGTAGAGAGTAATGCATTGAAAATATGGGCCTATGCCCATTCTCCCTCCATGGGCTCGAAACAATCACTATCACCCAATTTTCAAAACAAAGTATTGAAAGCAATAGTATTGGGTATTGGACTTGTGAAATTTCCTACTACCGAAAATTTTTTTGAAGCTGTTCTGTTCTTTTTTTTCCGGGCAGTTAGTTTGAGATCACATAAATTGTAAGAGCATACAACACTCATATTTTTGTTTTGAAAGTTACCTTTGGCTAGTATGAACCATGTAAATTTCATATTTTTTTAATCAGTTAATAATTATTTATTATTTTAATTAATAAATAAATATTTATTAATTATTTAAATTACTTAAAATGTGATGTTCTTAAAATTATTTTTTAATTTTAATTGCTCTCTTTTTCTGCACTACATTTAAATAAAATTTAGGAACTTTATGTGGCATAATAATAAAAAAAATGCTTGTTAATGTATTTTAAAAGAAATGAGAAGTTTGAATAATTTGTAAGAAGTTTTAACTAATATACATAATAATCAAAAAGTGATCATTAAGCTATAACCTAAAGCACATTAAGAATGCATAATATTGACCATAATATCACCTAGCCTTATTCATTAAGATTTTGCATAGGTTGTTTAGCCATTTTTTACACAATATCCTCTTTAATTTTTTTTTTCTAACTCTTACTTTGATTTGCAAGGACATAGCATAGGTTGCCTATTGATTTGTAGGCTTGAGAGTTGGGAAGCAAAATCTCTTGAAAATTGAAATTGCACCAGTTTGATACATCTTCTTTGTTAGTTCATGACTTTTTGCTCTTTCCTTTTTAATCTCCTTGAAAGAAAGTTTTTTGTATTTACTATATTATGAGGTTATTTGTTCATGCCTCTAAAACAAAAAATATGTGAACCTTCTATAATTTTCATTCTTGGATAGGTAGTGTACTAGCCATGGTAATTGACAAATCTTGGATTACTTTGTCTAGGAATACGACTGAATATGCTAAGGGTTTAGAGGCTTTTTTAGATTTTGCAATTTTAAATCCGTTGAAGGAAGAATAAAATGTTCATGTCCTGATTATAGATTTAGGCAATAGTTAATTAGAAATGAGGTATATGAACACTTGATACTCAAACAATTTCCATTTAGATACACAAAGTGGATTTGGCATGGGGAATCAAGTGTTGTAGACACTTTAACTAGTGAGTATCATTGCAAGGAACCATCTAGATTAGAGTCCCATAAGAATTCAATTCAACGGATGATAAATGATGCATTTGGAATCTTTAGACAAAACTTGCATGCAGTTAACACACCACCAGAACCAATTAATGAAGATGAAGGGTTAAATCTAAATGCAGGTCAGAGTGAACAAACTAGAGAATTTTATGTGTTAGTTAGAGATGGAAATGAGGAATTGTATGAAGGGTGCTCCAAGTATTCAAAACTCTCTTTTCTAGTCAAACTCTATCATATTAAGTGCATGTGTGGGATTACTAATAATGCAATGTCCATGATATTAGAGTTACTGCATGATGCATTTGCTCATGCAAAGATCCCTGAATCTTTTTATGAAGCTAAAAAAATCATTAACAAACTCAGACTCAACTACATAAAGATACATGTATGTCCAAATGATCACATGCGTTATTGGGGAGAGGATGTGGATAGACAAGAGTGTAAGATATGTCATCTAGATGGAAACCAAAGGACAACAATGATGGAAGGGCTGCACTCGAGAGTAAAAAGAAGAGGAAGAAAACTTCTACAAAATTATTACAATACTTTCCACTCAAGGCATGTTTGTAGAGATTATTCATGTCATCTAAAATTGTAGAGCATATGAAGTGGCATACTATGAGGAGTAATAATAATGGTTTAATGAGACATCCAAGGGATTCCAAAGCATGGAAAAAGTTTGATTCATTAAACTCAGAATTTTCTTCAAATTCACAGAATGTGTGACTTCGCCTTACTAGTAATGATTTCAACCCTTATGGTAATTTAAGCACCAATTATAGCATATGACTAGTTATTTTAATCTCCTACAACTTGCCTCCCTGGATGTGTATAAAGTAAATCTTTTTCATTATCTCAATAATTATTCTGAGAAAGCAAATTCTTGGGAATGACATAGATGATTACCTCCAACCTCTTATCTAAGAATTGCAAGAGTTATGGAATGATAGTGTGAAAACATATGATGCATCAACAAATAAAATGTTCAAAATGCATACAACTCTAATATTGTTCATTAGTAACTTTCTTGGACTTGAAAATTTGTTTGAGTGGAACACTCATACTGGCTTAGCTTGCCTAGTTTGTAACTTTGACTTTGAGCCTCAACGTCTTCCACATAGTAAGTTACGCTTTATGTGTCATTATCACTTTGTAGAAGTATCTTATTGGTTTAGGTCTAATAAGTCTTAATTTAATGGAAACTTAAGAGTTAAGAGAGCCACCAACAACATTGTCTGATTCTGACACTTTGAAACAGTAAAAAAATGTTAATGTCATATTTGGAAAGGTGCTCGAGGTGAAAGAAGCAGGAAAAAGATCTCAAGATATATTGGTAAATGAAGGTGAAACACAACAGTGGAAGAAGAAGAGTATATTTTTCCAACTTCCATATTGGGAATTAATTTGCTATTTTACAATCTTGATGTTTTGCATATTGAGAAAAATGTGTGTGATAATGTGATTTACACTTTGCTTGATGAACAAGGGAAAATGAAGGACCATCTTAATGCTTATAAAGACATACAAGCAATGAATGTAATGCGAGATCTATGGGCCAATGAGAACAGGAAGTACCCTTCGACACTTTTTGTAATGACAAATGCCCTAAAAGATGTATTTCTCCATAGATTGAAGAATATGAAAGTGCCTGATGGATATTCAAGTAATATTGCAAGGTATATTAATTTAAGGAATCGTAACCTCTCTGGATTGAAAAGTCATGATTCACATAGTCTTATAGAGCAATTGTTGCCATTGGCATTGTGCAATTTGTTACTAGAGAACGTAAATGCAATTTTAGTTGAATTGTGTTCATTCTTTAAAAACCCTTGCAGTAAATCTTTGAATTTAATTGAGCTTGACAAGTTTCAAGAAAGAATTGTACTTACAATTTACCATATGGAAATATTATTTCCTCCATCCTTCTTCATTGTAATGATTCATTTGACTGTTAATCTTGTCAAGGAGCAAAACATGAAGGACCTATGCATTATCGATGGATGTATCCCATTGAGAGGTGCGTACACTTGATTTGTTTTCAACAACAATTGCATCACTAGTAATGGAATGCTTGGCTAATCATATTTGTATATTTTACTTTGCACTTAATAGGTACTTAGGACATTTAAAGTCTTATGTGAAAAATAAGGCTCAACCAGAAGGCTCCATAATCGAAGGTTACTTAGCTGAAGAATGTCTTACTTTCTATTCAAGGTATTTGAATGGAATCAAAATAAGATTTAATCAAGTTGGATGGGTTAATGACTTTTCCAGTCATGGTGACTCCTATAAAAAGTCATTCATATTTCCAAAGATAGGTTAACTAGTTAGACAGGCCTCAACTTTTATGCTAACATAATTGGAGTTAACACAAGCACATACGTATGTATTGTTCAATTGCTTGATGGTTGACCTATTCATTGAGGAATTGATGACTCAAATAAAGAGATGACTCAAGAGTTGAACTTGATTAGAGGTAGATATAACAAAAGTTAATTTAAGGAAATTGTTAAATAGTTTGCTCACTGCGTAAGTTTAATTCTCTTCGTTTATCTATAATTTCTCAAATTTAATCTATGTAAGTAATATGTTACAATATGCAATCTTTCTAGATCAAGAACAATAATTGCGTAGAGGTGTCTAATGATTTAAAGTTTCTGGCTTGAGGACCTCTTCAGCAAGCTAAGAGGTTTAATGCTTATAACATCAATGGCTTCAAGTTTCACACAGTTGATCAGGAAGAAAGGTTAAAAACTCAGAATAGTGAAATTTTTACAATTGCTGAGTTAAGGTACTATGGAAAATTGGTTGATATCACTAAGTTAAACTACCATGGTCAATTCACTGTTGTTTTATTCAAATATAAATGGGTCAATACCAATAGGGGTAAAAGAAAAGATCCATTACAATTTATTTCTATCAACTTCTCTCATCTAATCCATACTTATGAGCGTGAAAAGCATGATCCATACTTATTAGCTTTATAAGCATAAATGGTATACTATATGAATGATGAAGTGGATCAAGATTGAAGTGTTGTTATCCATTTAAAACCAAAGGATTTGTATGATATGGGTGAGCAAGTGGAAGAAACAGTTTATGAGACAGAGCCACTTATAGCACAAAACTTTCATATGTTCTTCCCTAATGATGTTGAAACCATAACCCTTATGAGAGAGATTGCAGATGATGAGGCCATGGTTATGCTAGATGCTAGGGACAATATGGACAATGAAGAATAAAATAGCTAGAATTATATATGCATAATGATAGGCACTACATTTGTTTATTTTATTCATTTGTTTCAATATTAAATGCTAATTATTAGTTATATTTAATTTTAATTTTACTACTTGTCAGAATTATATTTCTACTTGTCTTTTTGAAGTCTCTAACTTCTATTATTAAATTTTTTTGTAGCTATGCCACAGAGAAAGAGGTTTAGAAACTCAAGCAAATTATGTCCTACATCACATGATCCACCACAACCTCTATCACATGTTTATTTTGAGCCTTTACAACATCACATTATTGAGCCTTTTCCACTAACCTAGTATGGGGCACCAATGAATTTTTCACCATGTCAACATGTGGCCTTAGACCCTTCACCATCTCAGCAAAGGGTAGTTGATGATGAACAATCCCAACACTCACTAGTAAATCATCCATCACCCAAAGCCCACTGGAAAGTCACGGTTATAGGTAAATGTGTCGTTGATGAATAGTATTTATTGTATCTAATTATATTAATCAAACATTCATTTGCAAAATAAATCCTAACAAATGTTGAAAGATGGTGGATGTAAAGACAACAGATGTATGGGAACTGCAAAACCAGAATATATTTATGCCCTTTGATGAGTATGGTATGCCAACTAAAGATGCTATCGGCATATGCAAGCAGATTCTTGGACAGTTAGCTTCTGAGCCTATTAACCTCCCAATTACTTATGCTGATTGGAGGAATGTGCCCAAGACTTGGAAGAATGAAATATTCAATAAAGAAATCAATGTAGTAAAAAATTATGCATTTTATTTATATTTGACATCATACTCATTATATGAACTAACAAAAGTTGTTTTATTTATTCTTTGAAGTCGAAGTTTCACTTTGACGTGGCAGATCCTATTACAAGGAGTTAGACACTTAAGAACCTAGGTAGAAAGTGGAAGAATTGCAAGGGCAGGATATGACATGAGTTCAATGATTCCTTCTTGACTTTAGAGGAAGTGTATGAAAAGGTTCCAGATAGGGTTCCTTGAGATCAATGGAAGATGTTTGTTGACAAGAACAATAAGGAAAAGTATAAGGTAATGTCCAATGTAAGTACACTATTTAATCAAAATATATAAGCAACTATCGATAATAATAATTCTTTCTTATTATAGGATATGTGTAGGAAAAATGCATCAAATCACTAGAAGCAACTGGTTCCACATATAGCTGGCTCCAAAAGCTTTGTTAGGAAAAAGGGATGAATTGATTTTTTTCCACACCTTCTTATTTAAGTATTGATACATTATCTAAATTGAGATACACTATCTAAATTGATATATATTCTTATATAAGCTAAAGAGTTAGGTCATCCGGTAGGAAGATCAGAACTATAGTTTCACATTCATAAGAAATCAAATGGCACTATATTAATGAAGCAACCAAAGACAAAGGGATTAGTTTTTGCTTCATGTTTTATGTTATAAGATTACACATTCACAAACGTGTTAATGCAGTGAATATTCTACTTTTACAAGAGCAAATTGAGGAGACCTTATCCTAAAACCCTTCTTTGCAATCTCAGGCGATGTCACAAAATGATGTCATAGCAAAGATATTTAGGAAAGAACACTCTGAACAGGTTCAAGGTTTAAGCTTTAGACCATCCCCTTCAAATGTGTTTGGAAAAGCTTCTCAGCAATTCAATGGCATGACATTTGATAGCCCTAGTTCTAGTAAGCAGATACAGGCGAGAGTCCAAAGTTTAGAGGCATAGTTGACTTTTGAACATGAAAGGTGATTAGCTATGGAGGGAGCATTGGCATCAATTTTTCAAAAAATGTTTGGGATAGTACCTGAAGAAATTACTAATTTAATAGCCTACCATTTACCGATAAATTTCTATTCTTCTCTCGACTTATTAATGATAGATTGTCTATATTTGTTGATTATTATTAATAGATTAGTTGTGCTTGTTACTGCTATATTTGCTGCATATAAACCATAAGTTAGAGCTAGCTCCTAGAAATTAGATTTTCTACATTGATTTTCTGCCTTGCTAGTTGAATGTGCTTTGCAGCAAATATGCAAATTGCTAGCTGGGTACTAATTTCATACTTTTTGTGCTACTATGAATAATTTTCTGCATTAATTTTCTATCTTACTAGTTGAATGAACTTTGTAGCATATATGCAAATTAATAGTTAGGTACTAATTTTATACTCTATGTGCTACTGTGAATGATTTTCTGCATTGATTTTCTCCTTTGCTAGCTAAATGAGCTTGTATAGACTTGAATTGGCTATGTTGATTGTTGTTGATGGATTAATGGTTGTATTTGTTGCTACTATATTTGCTACATATAAATCATAAGTTAGAGTTAGCTTCTAGAAATTAGACAATACCTACGATGTTTGATGCATTTGTTGCTGTTATGGATGATTTTCTACATATGTTTTCTACCAATGTGCTAAATAAGCTTTGCAGGAGATATGCAAATTGCCAGCTGGGTACTAATTTTATACTCTATGTGCTACATGATTTTCTGCAAATATGCTAAATGATTTTCTACAAATATGCAAATTGATAGTTGAATGAGCTTTATAGCAAATATGCAAATTGCTACTTGGATACTAATTTTATACTTTATGTGCTAAATGATTTTCTATAAATAAGTAAATATCAAGTTAACATTTTTATAGAAGCTTTATAGAACATGCATAATAAATTTTAATGTATTTTGGGTTAATCTCAGGGTTAGTATAATAACTTACTCTAATTTTATTTTATGACCATCAAATGCAGGAGGTGGACATGTTACAAATGTAAGGCCCTCTTCCTCTGCTAGTTATGACGTAGCACCTTAATTTCTATCTTCCGATTGTTATTAAATTATATATAGAGTTGCTAAATTCTAATGTTTAACTAACATATGTTTAAATATTTATTATTAATATAAAATTTGTATTCAGTTTTATTTATTTAAAATATATGTATTTATTATAAATTATTCTTGTAACTAGTTAATAGATACGGGAAAAATTAGGGCAGGGGAAAAAATCTAAAAATCGATTTTAGTGACATTTTTTTTAAAAAAAAATTCTGGAAAACTACTGCTAAATACAACGAAAATTGCCGTAAAAATATTTTTTAAAAAATTCAAAAAATCACTGCTAAATGCAGTGAAAACAACAAAAAAACATTTTTTTAAGAAAATTTCATAAAATCAGTGCTAAATGTACCAATAACTATCATAAAAAAACAAATTTTTTTTTAAAAAACATTTCTAGGAAATCGTCACTAAATGCAGTGTAAACCGCCACAAAAAGCAATATATTTTTTTTAAAAAAATTCTTATAAACACTGCTAACTACAAAGGAAATCATTACAAAAAGTAATTTTTTTTTAAATTTCTGGAAAATTGACACTAAATGTAGAGAAAACTACCACTATATTTACTTTTTTGAGAGTTTTCAAAAACCACCGCTAAATAGTTCTCGATCCATGTATCTGCAATGCTATCACTAAATGGACAAAAAAATCACCGCTAAAGGCAAATTTTTTTTTAGTGACTTTAGTTTAGTGGGAGCGATCAGAAATGAACCTGACAAATCTATCCCCCACGAGTCAAATGGCCAAGGGGTAAAAATAGGCATTTGATTTATCACGAGCTACCTTTGAATCTTTGCAAACTTCTGACATTTTTAACACCTTCGTACTAGTTCCAATACTTCCTTTTTCATCTTGAGCCAAAAATATCCTGATCGAATAATTTTTATAGCGATCATCATTTCTACCAAAAGAAAAAATCAATTTAAATTTAAATTGTGTTGTGTTCACATGTCAAATAAATTAAATAATAATATGCTCATCATTCATTGCAATTAATAAATATAAGAAAATTAAGAGGGTGATATCTTAACTATCGTTAAAAAGGGGTCTCACTCTATGTTGTAAATATCATTTTTTGTATAATTTTTTAGTGAATTATATTAGTCATTTAAAAATTGACTAATATAAGTACAAACTAATATTAAATTTGAGGCAAGAGTCCATTCTTAACCTATGCATTGAGTGAAATTGATTTTACCTAGTGATCCTACAAGATTCAAACTTATGGAAAATAACAAGAGTAGTAAACTTCTTTACATTCTAAACTAATATATGCTGATTTTAGGATTTATTGAATTTCAAAAAGACTTCCACTTTGGTTTCAAATTTTTTTTATTATAACTGAGTAAAATTTTGTAAATACAAAGGAGTGAAATTAGGGCCATAAAAACAAGAACAAAGTGAAAAGCACAATTGGGACTTGTTATGACATTGTTTCATCCCCATTTGACATCCTATGGTGCGATTTGAATGATGATTTATGATCACTACTTAACCTGCAAATTATGCATATATAGATATAAAATTTTCAATTTCATAAATCAGTTAAGAGAATTCTCAAAATTATGAGAAAATAAAGAATGCAAAGACCTTTGCCTTCGAGAAATTGAGATAGCTACCCTTGTTTGAAATATTTAAAAACAAAATTTAATTTAATTTTTAAATGATTTTTTTTTTGTAAATAGTACTTTGATTTACATTAAAAGAAGAAGTTATTTCATTTTATTTATAATTAATATTTTAATTACATTTGTGACATTATAAAATCTATAAAATTTATTAAGGATTTCATTATAATTCATTTCATTTGGCATAAAATACATATTATATTAATAATTTTACCATTATTTTAACATTTTATTTAGCATAATATCATTAAAATCTACCTTTTGATTGAATTTCATGCATTTTTCAATATATTTCAAACAAAAGAATTCATTTTGCAAATGAATTAAAATCATTATTATTTTTATATTATTTTCAAATATTAGAATTTATTTGTAAATAAATTAAAATCATTTCTATTGAGATAGAATGAAATGAATTCCAAAAAAAATTAATTTCGAAGATAACATTACTTTCTCCACATTTTTTTTTAGAAAATCAAATACCATTTGTTCCCTTATATATTTATTCAAGAATGCGTGTGAAATCTGAGATATATATATCAAATACAATCTGAAAGATAAAAGGTGCAGAAATTAAAAGACATTTGAATTTAATCATGGTTGCTTTCCTTCTTCCATCCTGAGCTCACCTCTTTTGTAGCTTTCACAAATGATACTTACAACTATTACTATTAGTAGGAGGCCATTGTGCTACTCACACAGAAAGAATTGTGGATAGTTTTGGACCACCAATCAATCAACTTTCATTGGGGGATCAACTCTTTGTTGGTTATGGAAGGAGTAAGACAAGGAGAGATAGTAGGAAAGGAGAGGTATTCTTGATGAATATATGTGTCTTGTTCATTGCTTGCCAAGATTGAACTTACATGTTACATATTTAAAGGGATTATGGAAGACTCTAGTATATAGCCTCACTAAATGACTTCTCCTATTTTCAAGAATAACTAGAAATTTCTTCATCTAGAGATTTGATCCATACATTCCCGATAACACCTAGAAAGTTCAACTTTGACTAGATAAGTTTCTCTTAAAACTAGACTATTATATTTCCAAGACAACCTAGAAACTTCAATTAGATTAACTTTAGAAACAAGTTTACATTCCAAC
>JANHAO010014662.1:0-15212 GCA_026873985.1 Saraca asoca
TCTTTTGAACTTTTGTATCTATTTGTAAATTGTATAAACATTTTGAATACAATTACTAATACTAAGTTTTCTTTTATCATGCTAGCAACATCCATAGTCCACATGCTGTCAACTTATCGCAAATCTTATGAAAGGCTTCACACTCTAATCCTTCATTCAGTTAAGGCCCCTTAGAGCTTAATTCAAATAAGAATTGATGAACACTTAGCCAGTTGAGTTACGGGCTCGCTGAGGTGTGGAGACACTCAAAATAAACTCACTTAACCAGTTGAGCTGTGGGCTCACTGAGACATGGAGACGCTTAGAATAAACTCACTTAACCAGTTGAGTTGTGGGCTCGCTGAGGTGTAGAGATGCTCAAAATAAACTCACTTAATCAGTTGAGCTACGGGCTCGCTGAGATATGAAGACGCTCAAAATAAACTCGCTTATGCCAGCGTGGTTCTGTGCTCACTAAGGTGTGAAGACATTAAAAAATACTCACTTATTTGGGCGCAAGATCAATCACCCTAACCACAAGATCAGTCACCCTTTTATTTAGGCATAAGATCAGTCACCCCTTTTATTTGGGTGCAAGATCACCCTGACCACAAGATCGGTCACCCTTTTTATTTAGGCACAAGATCGCCCCGACCATAAGATCGGTCACCCTTTATCTGAGCACAAGATTGCTTACCTGTCAAATTCGTAGCTTTCATGTGAACTTAACTAAGTCGCAGCTCTCATGCGCATTTGGCCATGAGATCAGCCCGAGCACGAGATCGTTCATCTGTCAAATTCACAGATCCCATGTGAACTCAACTAAGTCACAGCTCTTATGCATATTTATTTACTCGGCCATGAGATCGGCCCGAGCACAAGATCGCTCAATTGATAATTTCACATCTCACGTGTGAACTTATTTCATTATTCAATAATTTTATACTGATCTGTTCATTTATTTGGTTATAGGATCGACCTGGGCACAACATCGCTTCTATTCATAACTCATGCTGTCTTCTGACTATGCCCAGGTCGCACAGATGGTTCAAACTGAAGTGTTTACAAAGGAAAATGACAACAAATGAAAATTGTGGAAAGGAAACTTTCATTCATTGAAAGACCTCAACAAGGCAGATCTGTATTAGAGAGCTTCAGCTGTGAGCTAATGAAAATACATGAAGTAAGATTCTGACGGATCAGGAATTACAAAGTCTTAACTCCCAGCTCGCTAGGCGAATTGAGAGTTAGGGGGTTTATGTTATATGTGAAAATTGGTTCGGTCCTGTTATATACAAAAATGGCCTCGAGTGAACAAGCCCCCGAGCACGACAAAGGCCAGGCCCCCTGCCTCGCCAAAGGCACTCAACAAGCTTCGCTTTGCCCATCAAAAAATGGCACAGCGAAGTAGTCCCGGCACCATCCCGCGAAGCAAGCCTCGCTTCGTGAGGTAGCGACGCAGTGAGAAGGGCACAAGACCATCTCGTCAAGTAGCCGATCACCCTACTCGAGCCCGCTACCTCACTAAGAAGCACCAAGCTCGCTACAGCAGGTCCCCATGACACCCCTGAGCCAGGAATTCCCGCTCGGGATGCCCAGAACCTCACTTAACACAGTCGTGCCAAGCAACGGACGTAGACAGACACAAGTCTACAGCCAACCTAGAGGGCTCACCCCACAGCTACATTCAACAACGGCTCGTTTGTAGCCTTTACTGTCTTTTCCATTTATATCTTAATGTAACACAACTGTAGCTTATAATTAATGCATGTAACTCCTTGTTCCTCTATAAATAGGATTGCATTGTTTGAAGAAGGGAGAGAGTCAATTTTTCTATGTAGAAGCTCTGCCAAAACGAAGGGTAACATTGTAACATTGTAAACACATCATTGCAATAGCACACTGCCGTGGACGTAGGGTCCAGTGATATCTGGATTTGGTCTAACCACGTTAAACCTTGTATCTTCTTCTCCACTGTTGCCTTCATCTCTATTTATTTCATCGTTCTATTATATCTAAACTGGATACAAGCTTGAGATCTTGAAAGAATCTCCCCATTGGCTGGAGTTTGGAGCATAACTAAAATATGACATCAACACATATAAAGGTAACCAAATCATTTACATTGACAATCATGATGTGCTCATGCAATTTGAATAAATATAGATGAATATGGTCAAAAGTAAGTAAATTTCATGGGATAATATTTTAATTGAAAAGGGGGCTACTTCTTTATTCACATCTAAAAGCCTCGATATAGACTCCTGAATGTGTAGATGAGTCTCAAGATCACATACTTGATCCCCTAGACAAATGCCTTGATGCGCACCTTAAGTCACCGAACACTCCCCCCTAAAGATTATTTTAGGTCAAAGCCCAAATGATAGGAATAGATATACTTTTTCCGAGTTAACATAAGGACTTTTCTCCTTACTTCTAAGGGTTTTAATGTACCACAACATATCAACATGAAGATAAAAATCTAAGGATCACAATCATATGCTTATCTACTTGTATTTGACAAGTTACCTTAGTCAAAATTATATAAGTGCCCTCAAAATGAGAAAAAAAAAAGAAAAATAATCTACGTGAGCATTTTCTTTTAAATTCATGCCATATGATCTTCTCATCATGTTTGATTTTTGTGCCAAGTTTCATCCAAATCTAGGCACATTTACCTAACGAATTTGGTCACAAGTCCCCCAACTGTGACATCTAGTGAATTCGTAATTCCTTGGAAAGATAACACCTCTTAAGTTGAGTGATTGATTTTCCCATTTGACCAATTACGTGAACTTGGTGAAATCTTTGAATCAAATTGATTTGTGTAAATCACCGTTAGTATTGAATATCAAATCCAAAGGAGTTGCCCAAAGACAATCTGAAGGAGTTAATCATACAACTTGTTCGTGGAATAACTTAGACATCAAACTTAGATTTGGAGACTAAGGATTTCAAAAACAACTCTAAAAAATGTATAATTTAAATTGCTACTTTAAAGTTTATTTTAATTGTACCTTGCTTTTAATTTGTAAACAACATGATCCGAATTTGGAAAAAAATTTAAAATTCCTTATGCATATTTGATTAGTATGCTTGATGCTTTAGATCAAAATTTTCCTAACACAAAAGGCAAAGGATGTTGTAGAAATCATTTTAAACAAGTTTTAGAATGAATGTGGTATAGTTACCCAAATTGTGCAGCCACTAGTACGCATGTTAAGACTTGTTGATAAGGATGAAAGACCTTCTCTTGGTTATGTGTATGATGACATGTATAGGGCAAGGAAAGCTATCAAGAATGTTTTTATGAGAAAAAAATCATTATACAAGCCTCATAAACAAATTATCAAGCAAAGATAGGATAGGCAATTTCGTCAGAAACTACATGCTGCAACATATTTGTTAAATCCAACTTTTTCTATGACATAATTTTTCAATCAAACCAAAGATTCAACAAGGATTTCTTGATGTCATGGATGCAAAAATCAATTCCAATCAAACTAATTTCTCCAAAAATTTTCACTCTATCATAATAGGAAGGAAAGCTTTAGTCATCCATTAGCTCTTGCAAGTTGGAAAGAAATGCCACCAGGTAAGAAGTTTTAACTTTTAGCTATAATTATTTTTATATTGTGCTTGTTGCTTATGTTATTTTATTGAACTATTTTGGTAGATGAATGGTGGCAGCATTTTGGATCCGATGCTCCCATTGTTCAAAAATTGGCGATTAGCCTTTTAAGCCAAATTGCATCATCTTCCAATTGTGAGAGAAATTGGATTGTGTTTGAAAGAACATACACAAAGAAAACGAATAGGTTGGAACATCAAGGATTAAGTGATCTTGTACTTGTGCGCTATAATATGCGTTTGAAGAATGAGTATGTCTTTCTATTGCTTCAGCATATATATTTATATATGTTCATTATGTGATTGTTAATTTTACACTTTCTAGTTATGTTGTAAACTCTTGGATGTGAAAAAAAAAAAGTTTGGATTCAATTGACTATGAAAGTATAAAAAAAAAAATTAAGTTTGGGATCACATAAGAGGATAATTCCCCATTGCTTAATTATGATGAATTGGAAAAGATGCTTTATGATAATGAACCAATACCAAGAGTTGTTACTTCTCTTGAAAAAGGTTAATACATTAACTTGGACTTTTTGATACTTTAGCTAAGTATAATATGACAAATTTTCTTGCCTGTTTTTCATTATTTTTAAAGGTGTTAATCAAGAAAGAGCTGCTAGTCAAATTGGAAAGCATAATTTGGATTCATTTCTTCAAGAAGATGTGGATAGTTATAGTGGTGAAAATTAGCATTTGTTCACACATGGAGATATCCATGTTTGATTGAGTCAAGAGTCAAGATGCACCAATGTTTGAGAAGCCATGAATTCATTATGCATGTTCTGCTTGCTTGCTACAAGTATATTTGTTTGCCTTACGAGTTTTGATTTATTTTCTAATATTTAGCTTAAATGATTCCAATGGTACTATTTTGTGACAAACATGGTATTGTATTATCATTTTATAAGACTAACATGGTATTGTTTGTGTTTTATGACTTTAGATTTGATATCATATGAGATGTTGGTTTGATTGATTTTTAATGGTTACATTTGCTACTTTTTATTAATTTTGTGATAATTGTGTTATACCTAGTAGATTGAGTCTCATATTTTGAGATGGATATTTAGTTTATTTATTAAATTTTTATAATATATTTAATTTTTTATTTATGATATCATCTGATTTAATTATTAGTGTATCCGATTAAATTAATCGAACTATAAATCAAAAACTTTTCTGATTCATTATCTGGCTTGATTCTTGAAACATTACTCTAATTGTATGAGTTATATACAATATAATGTTTGCTTCTAGGTGAATTTACGCTAAAAAAAATTGTAAAGGAAGGTTGAGCTATTGTTGTTTCTATTCTTTTGTGATAAAAACCTTGCTTCACATAAAATGAAATGACAAAAACTGCTTAAAAAAAAAGTTCAGCCCAACTCGTTTTAACTCATCCGAATCATAAAAACCAACAAACTGTCAGTCTATAATAATCAAAAGAAATGCTTCAATTGACAACGGGTGGCTCAATTCTTAACCCACAAAGTTTCGATCGGTTAGAATTTTATCTCACAACTGAATATGTTCGATCGATGGGCATCCCTACAAAAAGATGATTTGATCTAAAATTTTCAATTCTTTCATGATTTTCTCCTAATTTTATTAATCTGCCTACGGACAAATAATCATAAATCTTATCTCAGAGTTCATTAAAAAAAGGTGATATATTTAAACATTTATAAAATTGTAGTAATATATTAATAAGAAAAATATATATTGTTTTATAATACAATTTAGTGAAATATTTTATTTAAAAATATAATATATGTTTATACATATGTATTTTTTAAGGCTTAGTATTTAGTGGCCACACTTTCCCTTAACTATAGACATGTTGTTCACTTAATCTTTTAAGGATTAAGAATTTATATTTTATATATCATTGATATAATTATGTTACATTAACGACAAATAAAGTATTATCATGTGTGTTATTATTTTATATATATATATATATATATATTATCTCATTATCTTTAATATATATATATATATAAGATATATAAAAGTGTTTTGTGTTGTGTTATTTTTAAATATAATTACACCCCAATGCATGAATATAATTATATAAATCCAAAGTTTAAACCATATCACTGCTGCCCCTATCAGAGACAACTGAGCAAGAATTTGATAAAGATTGCAATAAAATCAGTGGATTTAAAAGCATCTTTTACACTCCCTCTTTTATATTAAGCAGCATGTTAACACAAAATAAAAGGAAAAAAGAAAAAGAGCACTGGCATGTGTTGGTCTGATCTGGATAGTAGAATCTGTTCCACTAATTATATGTTTCTATTTAATGGTGAACTTTGTAGCTATTAGGCTCCGTCTGCTCTAGAAAAAAGATATTTTTTTATAAAAAAAATTTTATTTATTTTAGAGCATTCAAAATTTCAATGGAAAAAAAAATAAAAGAGATGGAATTATTTAGCAAGATTATTGAAGTAGAATTATCGGCATTTCTTTTATTGCCATTAATTGTTGTCATTAAAAAAATAATTTGTCATACTGCTTCATATCATTTATATTTTGTGATTAACAAAATAATACATAGTATTATGATAATGATAGAAAACAATTTTTTCTTTAAAATATTAGATGTTATTTTTTCTGTAATCTTATATATAATATTGAATAAATAAAATATTTTTTATTATTTTAATATTTTATAATTATAAATAGAAATAAATAAAAGAGTAAACCATCATTTTAACCCTAGAAGATAAATGTTACATTAGATTGCCTATAGGTCTAATGTAACATTAAATCTGACGCAGCAATCTAATTTATTTACGTGTCTCTATTTTAGTTTTTTAAAAATAAAGGGTAAATTTGATATCCCTTAAAAGTATATTTTACATCAAATAAGTAAATTTCTTTTAGTTAATATGCTTTAAAAAATAGGTCAAGCCATTGATAAAGAAATTTAATGTAATTATATATTATAGTCTTTTAATAGAAATATTTTAAAATTGAAATCAAATTTTTTATTTAAATTTTGCCAAAATTTTTCTTGTATCAAAGTTGAAATATTATATTTTAAATTTTATGTGATTAATTATAGTTTTATGTGAATGTTTTTAAATCAACATATTGAACATGTATTTATAAAATATAATTGAGCAACATAAACATAAGACAACATATTTCCATTTTTTATAATAAAACTGTTCTGAAATAATTTTTTTGATTTGATACGTCAAGTATTAATTAAATTAATTAATTAAATATATCAATTTTTATAAAAATATTTTTAAATAAAAATCAAAGTTAATTGTATAAATTTTTTCAATAACTCTCTAATATCAATTTTAAAATGTCATATTTTTAAACTAAAGGTACTAAGATCATCTATGGTTTTATCAAGGTTTTAACATAGAAAGTATTAATCATTTTTAGTCAATACACCTTACAAATTTTTATTAATGCTTTTAAACTGACATACTAAATATGAATTTACAAAATAGAACTAAATAATATAGATATAACATAGCCTACAAGATTTTTAAATAAAAATATTTGAAAATAAATTAGGTCTGTAATAGAAAGCATTGATATATTTTCCCTTTATTTATTTTTCAAAATAGTTATTATTAAAAATGTAGTTTATCTAAGGCATATTAAATAATTAATAAAACAAAAATGAAGCTTTAATTAGAGAAAGTATACTCATTTGATGTAAAATATATTTTTAGGGAAAAATATGATGTAACATTTATCTTTAAAGAATTAAAATGAAGACACATAAGCAAAATGAAATGTCATGTCAAACTGCAAATGAAGAAGCTAATGGTAGGACTAATTTGAGTTAAAAAGTAGAAAAAAAAAAGATACCATTTTAATATAAAATAAAAGTTCTGAGAAAAATTTAAGGCATCATTTATTTTTCAAAGATCAAAATGGTGATTTACTTTAAATAAGATAAAAAAAAATTACATGATTATGTATTTAAAATTCAAAATCTAAAAATAAAGTGACTGTCTTCAAGCACTTAATTAAGAGGTTATTATGGCCAAAAAAAATTAAGAGCTTATTAGTATTAAATTTTTTAGTAAATATCATATAGTTCTGAAAAATCAGTACCATATATTCATCTTTTTGTGATGTATATATATACAAAGACACTTGAGCTTACTAGCTGCGCACTTGTATATATACAAATTTCACAGGCAATTCAAATAAAACCTACGTTTCCTGTGATTAATTACTTTCTGGTCCACCCATAAATATCCTTAAATACTTTTCTTCTTTGCATGCTAGCTGCGCACTTGTTGCCCACTACTCTTGATAAATATGTAAGCATTTCTTGCATTTACTTCTCCATGATATCACTGTGGTCCAACCAAAGCCTCCATTTGATAAATCCTCTCTACTTTGAAAATGTTCTAGGCTAGTTTTACAGAGATTCTACTTTTCTTCTCAGAAAATTTCGAGTGTCTTATACGTTAAGATTCTAAAATAAATGAGATGCAAATATTAAACCACAAAAAAAAAAAAAAACTAATTTTGCATTGAAAACTTTCCCATTTTTATAAGTTCAAAAAAATATGTTTAAAAGATAAAAAAATAAATTTATTTTTGGAAAGATTTTCATATATACATTTATAAGAGAATTGGAATGCACATTATAAGTACATGAGTCATTAAATTTTGTTTTAACAACATGTATAAAAAATTTCTTAGTCTAAAAACGTTACACATGTATGTAAATATATGATAGTATTGGGCTTTATTTTTAAGCAAGCTGCCCTTCAAAGCTAACTAGAAGAGCAACACGAATTGAATAGTCTCTGCACTGCCAATGCTATTCATAGTTGCTTTATCTGAGAAATGTAGTAGCTATTAGGAGAAAGAGTTTCTTTAAATCCACAGATAACTCAGAGAAAAGAACGGGCAGCTTCTTTTTACACAAAGTGTTTCATCTTAACCACGAGAAAGTACTACCCTTTATTTTAAGGTTCTTTTTCTGATTTATATAGAAGAATATATATATATAAGCAACAAAACAAAGGGAGAAAGACACAGACTGCAGTGTCAGAACTCTGAAATTATCTTTCTTTTCATTCCATACTCCATACACAGCCCATAGATTAACCTACCAAAATGAAGATGAGGGAAACCTTTTTCTGTAATTAAACTGATGAAACACATTTTAACATCTGAGCTTATATATGATAATTAAGTGACTAATATTAATGTGGTCTGCTATCTTTTTACTTTATTTATATATGTTAAATCGTGTAAGCTATCACTTAACTAAATTTCATTCTGCAAGGAAACTGCTTTTTCAAATAAGCCGAATGGGCAGATGATGATTTACTTTTTGTTTGCCACCCATTTTGGGCAAACAGAAAAGTTTCTTGTTTTTGTGAAATGACCAGGCCTTAGCTGCCTTTCGTTCCCAATATTAAATTCACTATCCCATGGAATGGATTATGATTTATGGTTATAATGACGTTGTGATTAGTAGAAATTATCAAAAATTGTAGTCATTATTAAACAAAATTGTGAAAAGTTGCATATATTCATTATATGAATTGATGATTGGAGCCTTAGAATATATTTCTACATTATTAATCCTGTAGAAAGTTTAAAAGGTCAGGGATTAGTATTAACTTCTTGATCTGTATTTAAGCATGAGAGACTGAATCAGGTAACAGGACTAGGTCTTAGCATTACTATTTGGCATGTAGGGTAGATACTTATAGAAGATAAAAAACGTGTAATTATAAAGAAAGAAAGGAATCAAAAGAAAGATTTTCAAAAGACAATACAGAAAGACACACTTCCTTTTATAAAGAGAAAAAAAAGATAGCAATAAAATAGAATCTATTCTACAGAATGCTTTTGCCATATTCCTTTGCTGCTTCATCCTATCCTTCTGCTTCTGTGTCTTCCACTCAAAAGGAATTTTATTAGTGAGGAAAAAGAGAAAGAAACATTGGTAAAGCTGAGAGATCAAGAAGGCATGCAGGTCTGAGAATCTTCCCAGAACCAAGAAGAGCAAAAACTAAATAGATTTAACAGAGAATAATGGATTCATATATATAAGCGTAAGATTGAAAAGCTAATTTCCTTTAGTTGTCTTCTTTTTCTTTGATCAATAAATCAAGCAGAGAAGTGCTGCAAAATCTAATGTGTATATATGATCACTATCCTATTCTCTTGTCTGAGGCAAAGACAGTGGCTATGAAAAGTTGAAAACCCTAATTAAGAATTTGAACTAGAAAATGATATAATAAACAGATCATAGCTAGGACAGATGTTGAGAACCTGAAAACCATGATGTAAAATTCAGATCCAATGATGGGAAACCAAAAGGATGAGACAGTCTGACTGAAACTCAAACAACTGCAAATATATATAAAAACTAGAAATTCCAAAGCACATGATGGATACCTTTTTCTGTTTTGCTGAGAGCAGGACAAGGGCATTCTAGAGTCAAAGATTTTCATCATTATGCCGATCCATCAGTTAATCACTTCATAAATCTCGAAATAAAACAAAAATATTCACAGATGTTCTTCATAGATCAAGCATAGGCTTTTGAAAAAGGAAAGAAAGAAAGAAAGAAACTGGCTACATATCATAACACACCTTAAGATTATCATAAAGCTCACTCAAAAGAGAAACAAATTAAAGCCATTTGTTTTGCAGATGGAAGCAATAATTGAGGGGAATGAAGCCTGGTCCGAGGATCCACTAACACACAAATCAAACAAACAACATCAGACGATTGTGGGATCTGATATCTACTTAGAAAATGATCAGATTTAGTTTAGTGGGTGATCTCCTTGGACCAGACAACATTCCCCCCAAAAGATGAAAGCTTCCGAAGATTTCTTCTTCAAAGCTGGTTTTGGTTTGGGTTGTGAAAGATTCTGACCTCCTCCAAGAACGCGAGCTTTGCTTTTAGGTTTTAGAATGAAATGAAATGAGACCAGAGAATTGGGTTGGTTGGTATATCATGGAAATGCAATGATGAAGATAATCATTTGGGTTTTACTAGAAAGTAAAAGTTATGCACAGAGAATGAGAAAATAAAGGAAAGAAAAGAGATTAAATAGGGATGGGGTCATTTCGGGAACCCAGCTGTAGCTGTAGCCTGTAGTGGTTAGGTGATGGTTAAAGCTGACTCTTATAACGTGTCTGTTTCGTTTATTATTTATGATACGAGCAAGGGAGATAGATTCATGTATGTAAATTGAAGCAATGTCTGATAATTGATCAAGTCATCAACCCAACTTCTGCCGTTGGATCTTGACTTATGAAGACTGTCTCCTTCTGACATCTCTGCGACATCAACATTAAATGTCGAACGATGCACATGTATGCAACGTCTCATGTTTCCATAATAAATACTATTTAATATCTCTTACTTGTTAGAAAAATACATAATAATGGAATCACCAAAGTAATATTATATTCATTAATTATATTCACATTCCCTTTTACAATTTTTTTATATATATTTGTAAATGAATTCGGTACCAGACACACTTCATCATCGAATAGTCTGTAAATTTCATGTCAAAAATAAATTTACGTTTTTGCAGTTTGTTTAAAAAAATGCTAACTATTTCCATATTTTTTATGTTACATATATAACACAATTTAAAATAATTAACTAACTATTTTCACGGAGAATAGGTAAATTATGTTTGACTTCAACTGTGAAATGTAATGTAAAAGAATTAATATCTAAATCATACAATATATTAATTATAGAAAAATTTTCTCGCTAACTCATCAAATAGCAAAATCAATCATTAAATTTCCATTATATATATATATATATATATATATACACACACACATATGTACATGTATATATATACACTAAAGCACTATTTTAATCTATCACATAAGCAATTTTTTTAATTTATTCTTATTTAATTTTTATTCTTAATTTAGTCATTTGCAGCTTCAATTTGATTCGATTAAATTTTTGTGTTCATTTGTCTTTAATTTGATTAATAAAATTAATGATATGAAAATCTAAAATTTGATTTAGTCTCTTTTAATACTTATATATTACCCTTTATTCTATAAATCTATTTTGTAACTTTAATTCAAAAATAAGGTATAAGATAATTATTTTAATTTCTTTTTTACCATTTAACACGTATTATTTTAATTCATATAAATATTTAATTTTCGTATACAAGTTATATTCAATGTCTATAGAAATATTGGAAATATAAAATAAGATTTTAGACTTTTAAATCATCATTTTACTTAATAAAATATGAAATATATTAAGAAAAGTATATATATATATATATGTTCACAATTGTATAAGAAAAAAATTAACAAATAATCTTGTGAATGCGACCATTAACGTGTAGCACTTCTTGTATTTCAATACCACTTTAATTGAAAAAAAAAAAAGAAACATTTTCTAAATTGTAGGAGGATTATACGTTTGATAAATAGTTTTTTATTCAATTTTTAGCTTATTTGAGAAATTCTAATCGTTTGATTAAATCAATCAACTATGTTAAATGTTTAATAAATGACTATTTAAGTTAACTTTTTACCTCTAAAAATTAATTATAAAAAAATAATGAATCGATTTTTTTCAATTTATAACACTCCTATCTTTGATATACAGAAAAATTCTTACAAAAAATATGTATAAAATATATTATTTAATCATTCCTTCCTCTCTTTTTTTGTTTACCATCAACTTATAAAGAGTAACAAATATAAATAACAACAATAATAACAATTAATAGTAATAATAATAAACTACTTTTACTCAAAATTATCTATTTATTAATAAAAAAATTTATAATAATTATAACTATTTATTTCTTAAAAGAAAATCTAATTAGCAATAAATTATAATTATGTATTTCTTAAAAGGGAATATAATAAGTTTAATAATTTATAATTATTTTCTTCTTAAAGAAAAATCTAATAAATAATAGATTGCGATAATTTTGTTAGAAAATTTTTTTTGATAAATAATATTTTAAAATAAAATAATACTTAAATAAATAATAAATGTCTTTATATTTTTATATGTTATTTTACGTATAAATTATTAATAGTAAATAATCAATTTTACTAAATATCTTTATATAAATAATTAATTTTGTCAACTGGTTAAATTAATTATCAACTAATAGCTAATATAATCAACTAATTGTTAAACATGATGATAGCGAAAAAAAAATCTTTAAAAGTTGAGTTTAATTTTCGGTAACTTTTTAATGGATGAAAAAAAAATTGGTTGCCACTTCAGTGTTTTCCAAATCGGTTATCACCTAGTGTTTTCCAAATCGGTTATCACCTATATTGCACTGACACCGAAACGCGAATACGGGGATACGAGGACACGATATTTTCAGAAGTGTCGAATTATTTTTACATAGTAAATAAAGTGTGGGCGTCAAAAAGTATCAGAAACGAGAACGTTTCCAACACGCGGATACGGCTATTATATGAAGTGTCGGTGCATCATAGGTTATCACATTTCTACTTTCTTTCTTTCTTTCTTTTTTTTTTACTTTCATTTTCATATTCTCAGGTAAAAGAATTAAATTCTAATTTAGATCCTACATTTTCTGTAGAAGAGTATGATATCTGTACTTCTATTTCTAGATTAATCTTAAATACTCAATGAAAACCACTAAAATTTCAATAAGAACCGTCCTATGGTTGGATACTTAGATTTTCCATGCTCCAGCTTTGTAGAATTAGGAATCAAATTCTTAATTTATATAATATTTAAAATTAGCAATCATCATTTTACTTGATTGATCATTTTATTAATTTATGTGAGTTTTTTAAATAAAAGTTATAATATTATTATATGTTATATTATCTCATTTTTTTTTACATATAATTTTCATATGATATAAGTAATGAAAAGTAAATTAAATATATATAATTTTAATTAAATATTTAAAAATAAATTATAAAATTATGTATAAAAAATGACATGATAAATCCTATATAATAATATTGTAATTCTTATTTAAAAATTTTATTAAAAAATTACTAAATTTAATAAAATAATTAGTTAAGTGAATAATGAGTATTAATTTCAAATTTAATGTAATTTAAATTTTTAATTTTGAAATTTAAAAAAGATAAAATTCAATCATCGATATTTTACAATTTTTTTTTTTTTTGGTTCGTTAAGAGTTTAAGAAAATTGTGCAGAAGACAAGACAACTTTGTAGTTGGGATGGGCCAGACACTTTTGTTTGTTTCTTTGAGAAGTTAGACGAGGTGTTATTAGTGGAGTGGGTATAGAGACCCTTTTTTGTCATTACCCCACTATGGAGGCCCACCCACAAGCCCAATTAATGATGTGGGCTTCACCATGATAATCTGGCATCAAGCATGGGTTGATGGTTTTAAAGAGGATGTCTTCAGGTGATTTCAATGAAAGTGATAGCAATGTGAGGACCATTGCTAAAGAGGAAGAGAGACAACGTTAGATTTATGTCCTATATATGGACATGGAAGATTTAATTTAATTGCACGGACTATCTAGGCTCAAATGAGGGAACAAGTTACACTTTTAATGTACTCGTGGTTAGCAATTTAGAGAGTTATGTCAACATTATTAATGTTATAGTAATATCAGATATTATTTTTGAGATTCTTTTTCTTTTTAATATTATGAGTTTAAATTTAAGATTTTATCTTAGTTAAATGACTTATCACTCATTTTATCTTTTTTTTAAAAAAAAAATTGAGAGGATATACTCATATTTCCTATAATTGAATGGGTAATTCACATTTTACCTTAGTATAAATTACTAAATTAGTATTATATACATTTGATAGTTCCATACTTCCACTACTCATTTTGAACAATTTGCCCGTAATTGTATGTATGAAAATTTTAGAGTTAATTAGCTTCGATGATTTTAAAGTAAGTGTAACAAATCTGATTAAGATTATGTAAAAATATTTATGAATAATTGTTGCAAAAATAGCATGGCACATTAAATAAATATTGGCTATTGTTGTAAATAAAAACCTATAGAGATCGCATTCAAGATTCAACCAAAATTTTACTTTACATATCCTTCAATCCATAAGGTAATTATTTTCATTTATTTTTAACCTAAATAAAAATTGAATTTCTTAATACTTGACGATGTTAATTTTGACAAATCACTTAATATATATATATATAATATTTTAAATTTAAATTTAAAATATTAAAAAGAAAGAATCTCTTGAAATAGTAACAAGTACTATTACTCCATTAAAAATATCAACATCCTCTCCTCTTTTTATATGATATTCCGAAAGCTAAAGTAATAAAACATTTTAATATTCTTCTAATCACCAAGTACTCACGGAATTTCCATAAACCAAATAAATGGAATTGTAGAAACGGCGAAGACAGAGAGAATCATAGTCTTTCAAGTTGAGTTGCTGATGACCACAATCATTAATTAGAAGTGTCTAACTAAAACTGGATAATGATTGGAGGACCAATCAAGTCATCTTGGACTTTGGAGCACCCACTACCTAACATTGCTTGCCAATTGGTATTGTGGGACAACCCATTTGGCACAAAGGACTCCCCTCCCCAAAAGCAAAGGACCCCATGGCCGTAAAGA
>JANHAO010014663.1:0-15211 GCA_026873985.1 Saraca asoca
AGGGCAAGATCCAAATGAAGCCTTTCTTTCGGCACCACCAAGTGTAACCGAAGAAGTAGTTCTCATTTTCTTCTGAAACTTCAAGAACTGATTTCTCTGAAAGCTAGAAAACCTTGACATCTTCATTCCTCAGATCCGAATATGAGAGTGAATAATGAGAGGTTATGATATTGATATATATAGGAAGACAGAATTACGAAAAGCCAATTGGTAGAAAAAGCATGCAAGTTGAGTTAGCTTTATCAAAGTGTCCACTAAACAGCCAGGCAGGCATTGGATATAGCATGTCATCATTTTCTGATTTGTGGAAGATAAGAAACATTACAATGAATGGTTCATCACAACTTTAGTTTACTTTTGATGCCTTTACACAGTCACAATGGTAGCATGATGCGGTAAGATATTAGGCACTTTCTCCTTGAGTGATGTTAACGTCATTTATTTTCTCCCGTTGTTATTGGTTGCAAGATATAATTCAAATTAAGTTGTGTCTAACTGTTCCCAAACAAATGAAAACAATTTGGTGCAAATATTGTAATATTAGTTATGATGGTTTAAAATGCGTTTTGTATTAATTGATATGGTTGTAACTTAAAAGAAATTTTTAATTTCCTTGATTTCAATTACCATTATTTATTTTAGCATTTTTTTTTATGTTTTGTCATAATTTTTGTAATTGTAACTCGACAACTGCACATTAAATCTCTAATTAATGCAATTATAAAAAAAAATTATGTGGATAAACGTATGATCTATATCTATTTATATATTTTGTGATTTTCTTTTGTTCCAAAGATTTGGGGAGCTTTCTATGGAGGCTTCAACGATGCAAGACATGTGTCACAAGCTGGCAGTATGAACCAGATTTGACAAGTGGATGTGCTTGGATTTGGATGAAACTTGACACAAAAATCAAGTATGAAGAGGAGATCATGTGGCGTGAATTTGGGAGCAAATGCACTTGTAGATTATTTTTTCAAATTTTTCCCGTTTTGGGGATATTTCTATCTTTTTGGCATGAATCGTTTGTCCAGTATGAGTAGGAAAGTATATGGTTGCGATCCTTGCTTTTTAATCTTCGTGTCCATATGAGATGACATGTTAGAACCCTTAGGAGCTAGGCAAAAAGTCCTTATATCAACTGGAAAAAAGTATATCTACTCTTGTCTATAAGGATTTTGCTTAGAATGCTTTTTAAGGGGATGAATCGGTGATCACTAGGGCAATATAGCTCGGGCTAGGGATTAAGTATAGAGCTTAGAGATACTCCCCCTATATACTCAAAACTATCTAATGAGGCATAAATTAATAAAATGGAGTTGTCCCGCTCCCATTTTTTTTTTAAAAAAAAAAGTCCCTTCTCGATGTACACTAAAGGCTTCTTGTGTGATGTGTTCTTTGAGGCTCAGTATATACTAATGCTTTGACTACAATGTTCTTGTCAGCTTGCAGACATGTTGTGCATTGGATTTTGTTTGTATAGGTGATAAAGTCCTTAATGCCTCAAATATCTCCAAGTATGGCTCAAGTTTTGGAGAAGGCTGGCATGTTGTCCAAGAGTTGGCAATATGCGCCACACGATTTTAGCTAGAAAGCTGTCAGACTGTGATAGGTGGTATCAAGCAGACATTTGTAGGAAACAACTAAGAAGTGCTACTAAGGACTTGACCGAGAGGGTGCAAGAGGTAGCAATTCGAGGGCTAGTGTGTGAGATATTGCATTCAAGGGAATGTTATCGGTGCATTGAGTGCAAGTGTGTGCAGAAGTTGGTGGACTTGCTATACGGTATGGGACATTAATTATGCGTTCATTCATAGTAGGCATTTAAAGGAATGCAAACCACTTAAAAGAGTGAGTGAATTAATGGCTTATCTAGCGAGGAGAGCCCCAGGAGAAGCCTTGATCTTGCTAGAGGGTTTGGCCATGTCTGGAGGGATAAGTTAACAATCAGTGGAGCCAGAAGGCAAAACTTTGGGCATGCAAAAGTGCATGGCCACACCACAACCAAAGGGTTGAAATATCTTAAAGGATATGAGAACTGATGAAACGTGGCCACAATGAATAGTAGACATATCTTGAAGGATGGCACATCTATTGTGATGTGTTGAGTGGACAAATCTTGTTAGAGGAGTCCAAGACAGCACCAGAAGGCATGGATTTTACTTGGAGGAGTAAACTCAGGTGGGAATGAGATGATCCAGAGGGATCCAATGTGCACAATCTGTGGATGCAGGAGTGAGCTACAACACTGATCCATAAGATTCGAGATGTGAGGGAGCTAGCACATCATAGTTGCATGATAAGTGGCAATGATACCTGAGTAATGAGCTAGAGCTACATAGTCACTTAACGGAGTGGTGGCAATGACCTCGAGGCATAGCAGGCTAGCATTGCATAGTCATAAGATGGACTTTGTGGCAATGACCATGAGATTCATAATTGCTAGTGCACAAGCAAAGTGAAATTAGAGCTCAAGTGGAGGATGCTTGACACTCAACCCTCATCAAGCCATTGATATAGGGGAGCCATCATGAGGATGCGCTTGAAGGAGGAGTTCTTCAGAGGCAAATGTCACTCGAGGAAAGCCAAGAGGGCACTGATATTGGTGAGTGACTATGAGGGTTGCAGGAGATGAGCCAGTATCATTTTCGAGGAGATAGTACTTGAGTGTACAAACCTAGGAGGGGTCGTGAGGACTATGATGATAGGTTGCATCAATTTCAAATAGATTGTAATGGTTGAATGATACTATAAGGGTGTTAATTCAGAGAAGGTCAAAGGATCCGATCAGGTGTGAAGTCGCATGGTGGAAGTATAATGGATTGATTGAACATAATGTGAGCAGACTTGTAAGCAAGGGAACTTGTGAACAAGCTATGTTTTGTGAGAAAGGTATGGGACTTGTGCTTAAGCAAAATGTGAGACTTGCATCTCTCACATCAGTGGTATGGGACATTGGATGTAGGGTTATCTGTCAGTAGAGATCCAAAATACCAAATTAGCACACAAGCTATGGTGGTAGCATACACTTATGCTATAGAGTAGTGAGTTGGATTGAGAGCTATGCGAAAATAACTAGTCAAATCAAGAACTATAGAGGTAGTCAGTGGAATCGAGAGCTATGCGAAGATAGTGAGTTGAATCAAGATTTGTGCAGGGATAGTGTGTTGCAAGCTATAGAGGTAGTGAGGCAAACACAGGTCATAGAGGTAACAACCCTAATATTATAAAGGCAATGGGACAGGTGAAGTCACAGAGGTGTCAGAATCGAGGGAGAGCTATAGAGACAATGACACATAAGTTTATGTTGGGATAACAAAGTTGAGCCTATAGAGGTAGGGTGCAAAAGTCTGCCAAGGCAGGAAAACTTTTGAATTTCAAAGGAAGCTTATCCGAGTCTGTAAAGGTAGAGTTATCAAAGACACAAAAGTTACAGAGGCAACTACCCAATGTTGTGCAGGGAAAGCAAATGTGCAATGGTGCAAGTTTAAGGAGACAAAGCCAAGAGGAAGTCTAGGGAGGAGCTGAAGAGCAATGGATTGACGACAATCCTAAAAGCTATATCAAGTCGAGGGTGCTATTTATCAAAGCCTCTCGATTAATGTTAGCTCAAAAAGACAAGCAAAGTGATCAAGGAAGTAGTTCAAGTGGAGTAGACTAAAGACTAACATGACGATTTGAGGTTAAGAAACTAGTGCTGAGGGAGAAACCTTCATGGAAGCTATGTCAGATTGAGGTGTCAATGAGGGCATTGACATTGGAAGTGGGGGAGATGTCACAAGCTAGCAGTGTGAACCAAATTCTATAGGTGGATGTTCTTGGATTTGAATGAAACTTGGCATAAAAATCAAGCATGAAGAATAGATCATGTGGTGTGAATTTGGGAGCAAATGCACTTGTAGATTAATTTTTCAACTTTTTCCCTTTTTAGGGGGTATTTGTGTCATTTTGGCATGAATCATTTGTCTAGTATGAGTAAGAAAGTACATAGTTGCGATCCTTGTATTTTTATCTTCGTGTCCATATGAGATGGTGTGTTAGAACCCTTAGGAGTTAGATAAAGTCCTTCTGCCAATTGGTAAAAAGTATGTCTACTTTTGTCAATAGGGATTTTGCTTAGAATGCTTTTTAAGGGGGGCGAGTCAGTGACTAGTGAGGCACTATAGCTTAGGCTAGGGATCGAGTGTGGAGCTTAGAGATATCCCTCCTACACACTCAAAAATATGTAATGAGGCATAAATTAATAAAATAGAGTTGTCCCTCTCCCCATTTTAAAAAAAAGTCCATTCTCAATGTACATTAGAGGCTTATTGTATAGCACGTTCTTTTAGGCTTAGTATACGCTAATGCTTTAACTACAATGTTCTTGTCAGCTTGTGGACATGTTGTGCATTAGATTTTAGTTGTATGGGTGACAAAATCCTCAATGCCTCGAATATCTATCCAAGTGTGGCTCAAGTTTTGGGGAAGGCTGGCATGTTGGCCAAGAGTTGGCAATATGCACCGTATGGTTTCAGCTAGAGAGTTGTTAGACTATGACAACATGCCTGCATGAGGTTAGAGGACATAAAGTTACACACCATCCATATGCAAAAGAATGTAGGCACTGCATTGGAAATTCAATAACAGTTTTCTTTGAAAGTATAATCAAACTTAGTATGTGATAAAGTCCACTATAGGCATTAAAGTTCAAAGTAATTAACATATGAGGGACAGATCATTTCATGCTTTATCCATATATGCATTATAGAGGTAAAAAGAAGAACCTTTGAATAGTTGGTTATACATAAAAGATTTAAAGCCTTGTCGATGCAATATCAAAACAAAAAGAAGTGAAGAAAAGACATTTGTTGAACTTGAAAGTCTACAAAATAAATAAATCTTACTCTGAATTTTGTAATCCTTTCTATATCTGACAGAATTAACTCCAGCTTATTAACCTCTACAATGCATAGAAGAATAAAGCAAAAATGAGAATATAAATGTTGAGAAACTAGATTAATTATTTGACTTATATGCTAAATTATAAGAGAAGAAACTAAATTTCCAAAAAAAAAAACCTTTTTAAAATTTTCTCCAAATTGTTTTGGTTAATTTGGTATAGCAAAGAGGATAAATACAAAATAAGAGATTCAAAATTAAGTTAGTTTGGAAAATGGGAAAGTAACAACTAAATCAGAAGTTCGTTGGTGAATTGGTCAATGCTTTCACCTAAGTAACCCTAGTTTTGAATTAAATACTTGTGTGTATGTGTTTATATTTGTATGCATTGAGAGAGATCTTGTTGAAGCTATTCCAATATATGCATGTCATAGGATAATCTAGCATGGCATATAGTTTGGGGTATATGGTGAGATTTGGAATTATAGTATTTATGCTAGTTTGGTGGTAGTTTAGCATAAAACATTTTTCATTTTACCCTTCTCGTCAGTCATATACTCTATTTGTTGTATGAAAGGAAGAGATAGATAAGATAGTGTTTCTTTTGAAGAGCTTTACCGATAATTCCTAATGTGTCTAAGGGGGAGATGTTGATCAAGACATCCATATTAGGTAGAACTTTAGTTAGGTGTAGAAGTCCTAATTAGATACAAATATTTTTTAATCACAGATAAGTATCTAGAGAGATATTAGTGGGTTTCTACTTAGAATTAGGGAATATCTTTTGAGACAATCCTAATTTGATTAGAAGTTATCTCTTAAAAGATTAGGTCTTTAAATATAATTGTCAGTAAATTATTAGGTTGAGAAATATATTAACACACTCTCCTAACATTCAAAACGAAAGGAAAAAAAAAGGGTTCATTTTGTCACGCCCCAATTCCTGACACATGAGTAGGGTAGAAAGTTACCTAAGGGTGGCTTCCTATTAACCTAAACCATATAGTAAGATTCTTGATGCTACACATTTTCCTATGTGGAAAGTGATTGAACAATTGTAAGCTATGCAAGACAAGATGGATAAATATGAAAAACCTTGACACATTCATTGAAATATTTGTTTTTGTTTATAATAAAAATCTAATAGAATCTCCTCTATTTTCCAAACCTTGGGTCATAAGCCAATACAACTGAGGGTCACACACACTACTCAAGATCTATATAAACAATCCAAAACAAATTATAATGCCTAGACACATCAATATAGACAATCTACTAGGCAAACAACCACATATGCATATAGGAAGATTCAACCTAGCCAACTGTCAAAATATCTCCAATAAAATACCTCCATACTCTACAAAGGTGGCCTACCCAGTCAAGGAGTAGGCTCGAGTTCAAGTGGAGGAGGAGCGATAGCAAGGGTAACTTTAGGCTCTAAAAAATAATTTTAAAAAAATGGAGTGAGTTTCTTAGAAACCCAATGACTAAATAATTCACTAGGAATCCATGGTTAATTACAATTGTAATGCCTAAGTTCTAATTGAGTGAATCGTTATAAAGATTTCATTTATGAATTATGAATATGTACAATTCACAAGTATAAGATTTGAGAATTTCATCTTGAAAGATTTCGAAAATAATTTTTTTTACTTATTATTTACTGTTGATGTAAATGTTTAGAGTATTATTGATTTTGATTATTAAATAAATACCTTGTTTATTTTATGACAAAATTTAAAACTTAAGTTTTATTATATGTCATACAAGTATAGGAGCATATTTGGAACTTTATTTAAATATTTTAACTCTTTAAAGTTTATTAAGTCTTTCAAAAATTTAGAATTTAGAATTTATACATATTTATGGAAATTTTAAATTTAATAATAAGAGATAGTTCTTGTATCCTAACTAGGTCTTAGTTTCAGTATTGTAAAATAAAAGCATTATTACATGAATTTAGAAATAATTAGTTTGCTATTAAATACCCATTTTTTTCAAAGCTTTTCTTCTTTTTCTCTATTCCAACTGTTGTTATATATATATATATATAGTTCTAATTTTCCCTTAGCATAAACTTTAAATCAATCAAAGAAGGAAACAATATATATAAGGGTAAAGATAAACCCCCTTTTCTTTACGAAGCAAAGCGCATCAACAAAGAGAGAGAGAAAGAGAGCTATCAAGATTGGGGAGCATGGGTTGTTGTCACTTTTGTGTTTGCTACTTTGGTCGAAGTCATGGTGGTGGGCAAACAAGCACCACTCTCTTCATTGCTAGTGTTACAAAACTTTAAAACTAGCTGGGTAATGCCTCCCTCCTCCAACGAGCCTTGCCATCTTCATTTGAGCCACCGATAGAAACTAGCTCCTCCGTCTTGGCTACCCATATTCATAGATCTACTTAGACGCATCCCTTCCATGTGACACTTTTTTTAAAATAAATAAATATATATTAAGTAAAAATATAATAATAATATAAAATAAGTTAGTACTCATATTTCTGAAATTGTGTATTGTATGTGATGGGAATTAAATATATATATATGAATTATACTCAAACTCATAATTTTAACTGATAAGAAATAATGTAAATAAGTGCATTATAGAGAGTGTTTAAATTTTCTTTTGTGGTTAAAAGATAATTTTCTCTTTTCTTTTTTCCTTTTTCTTTTCTTTTCTTTCATTTTATCCTTTTTTCTCTTTTTTTTTGGCATAGACCTACTCCCCTTTTCTCTCTCCTTGAACTACCCTACTTCTACTTCTTCTTCTTTTTTCTCCTTCTTTCCTCAGATGATCAAGATTACTTCTTTGACCACCACTTCTGCTCATCTAGCAACTGCTTCTTTTTCTCTTCTTTAGATTTCTCCTACTTTTCTCTAGTTCTACCCCATCTTCTGTTTGGCCTCTGCATCTGTAGCTATAGTTGATCTATTCTTGCTTCCTTCCTAACTAGCTCTGATGGTCCTGCTTAGCTCAACTTCCTACAGTCTTATCTCTGATCAACCTTTGTAGTTGTCCACATTGAAAAGCTACTCTACCCATTGGCATTTAGTTGCTTTTGGCTAAGCTATTTACTAGTTGGTGCTATTGGGAGGAGCTGTTATCCTTTCTACTACCTGGTCGACTAACCCTCCTCTGTTTTGGTGTTATCCCATTATTGCCTAACTCATCAGTAGTAGCTCTGCCATCTTACCATTGTTACTTGCTGGTGACTTTGCCTCTCCTTCAACAACCAAGTGCAAGCCCTCTTTCCACTTCTTCCTTATTGGCACCAAGTTTATGAGCACACTATGCTTTTTCTTCTTTAAATTTTTCTTTGGCCTTAAAATGAAATTTATAACGTTTAAAAAATGTTATTATGGTTTAGGAAGTTTTTTTTTAATAAATCTTTGATGGCCAATGGTTATTAGGGTTGGTGAATTTGTTGGATAAGGCCACTTTGGAAAACATTGAGATTTAAGACCTAAATTAAAATTTTCTATTGTCCTTGAAGGTGAATGGATAATTTTCTCTCTTTTTCTTGGTTATTGTTTAAAAGATTTTATTTCCTATTTTAAATTGGGAACCTATAATATGTTATGTTTTCTAGTAATTTAAGTTTTTACTAGCTACTTGCATTAGAAAGTAAGACATATTTGGTTATCTTTCTTTACACTTTGGAATCTAATTTTGCTACCTTGTAATTTCAAATTAATTAGAAATCAACTCTTACCTCTATTGGAAATAAACTTGTGTTTGAAGCATATTGTCTAATATCATGAATTGAGAACATTTTTCCATATGAGCTATATATGAAGATTGTGAATTATTGAGAATGAAATCTTAATGTTTGGCAAAATGCTATTTAGACATGATGATTGATTGTCTTGTATGAAAAATGTGTATTACAAAGAACTTGATCTTTAATTCCTATAAATGAACTTTACTTTATGAAAAATCTTTTTATTGAGCTTTCTTGAAAGATATTGAAATTTGGATCCTTTGGAAAACCCTCAAGTGCACTTGTAATAAAATTGAATATGTTGGAGGAATAAGGGGAGAACATCTACTGGAAGAATAAGGTGAATGATGATGACTGATTTTTGTTAGGCAAGATTGCCTCTAGGCATTAGCCATTGGATTCCAACTTCATATAGAAATTTTGAATTTTTCTAACATTTAGTTATTTGAGATATGTTGATGATCAAATCCATTCAACCCAAGTTCAAAACCCTAAACTACAAATTGAATATGAAAAGAGAAAGAGAGAGAGGAAAAACAAGGAGACACGAAACGTTTTTAACGTGGTTCAGCGAAAGTTAGCTTAACCCTTACATCCATGGCTTTTATTACTATTTGCTGAGTATTTTGTATTTAATAATTAATTGTCGAATGTCTGATGTACAATGATTTCATCCCCTTTTATAATGGTTGGGGGAGTTACAGTTTGAATTTAAGTCTATAACAAATAAGTATCATGACTTGATTAGGATTCTATAATAGATAAGGATTGATGGTTATAATGGATTCCCATTAAAATAGGAAACTAAATGGATCTTCCTGAGTTGATAGTTAGGGATTCATTTTGCGAGCTGCGAGCTAGGCTTTATTCTCATGACCTGAGGTTACCACTTTGACTTGCATTGACCGATGACCTTAGCTTTGTATTTAGCAAGTTGATGTCTTAGTCCAGCAGCCTTAATCCTGGATGAGCTGGGCCTTTATTAGCTAGGCTTGTCTATTGAGCTTTTACCAACCCATTTATGTAGTTCCAAAAATACCCACAACATTAGTCCCACTAGCTCTCAATGTGATCTGTGGAATGAGAGCTGTAGTTTGTTAGTAAAAGCTCAATCTGCTATGTCATTGTTTAGACTTCTATCTTACTATTCTACCAGGTCATTCATTTAATGCAAGTCTTTCATAACCATTAACATGGTAGCCTTGCTATTTGTTAGATTGTTAGATTAAAGGCAGTCGATCAGTCCCTAGATCTATCAGTGAGGTCAAGCGAGACATATAAGGCATGAAAAACCTTCTTTTCTATTTCTTAAAATGACCTAATAGGTGTGTTAGTTGAGCCCCCTATGTTTTTGATGGTCTGGATCTTAGACAAATTGCTATAGGGTGTGTATGGCTTGCTGCATAGGAATTTCCCATGGACAATTCCTCTTTAAGGATCTTGGGAAGTTTTGTATAGATTTCCTTTCCTTATGATGATGCTAATAAGTTTAGTTCTTTCATCTTTGTTCTTTTGCCTCCTTGGGAGGGGCATAGGGAGAAGTTTAAGAGTAACTTGGCCAATGACCAAGTGATGGATGGCTTATTCGTCAAATATATTCATCCTTTAGCCCACAAGAGTTCAGCTACAAAGGGCCAGTCTTTTTCATAGGCCATGATAGTTATAGGCTTATGTTGATCTTGTATTATTGTACATTTACCTCGTTGAATGAGGTTTTTAATAATTTTCTTACTTTTCCAAGTAGGCCAAGCTAGATGTTCATGTAGGTTGACATGAATGAGTTCCTACAAACCAAGACTTAAAAAATATTAGTTAAAATGAATGCTCAATAGGTCAATCGACCTCATTTAGCAAACCAATGACTTTGTCATTGTCAAGATGAATGCTTAGGTAGGTCACATGAAAGCTATGCCAAGTAGTAGGTAGCAAGAATGTGGTGCCAGGCAATAGGTTGCATGAATACGGTGCCAGGTAGTAGGTCACATGAATACGGTGCCTAGGAAGTCATGCCTTAGCTAGGGATCTTGTTGCCTAGTAGGTCAAATTACAATAATTATGTTGCTCAGGTAGGTGCCAGCAATCTTGTTACTGAGATAGGAAGGTGCCAACAATCTTGTTGCTCAGGCAAGTGCCAAAATTCTTATTACTCAGGCAGGGGCCAACAATCTTGTTGCTCCTGCAAGTAGGTGCCAGTAATCTTGTTCCTTAGGCAGGTGTTAGCAATCTTATTGCTCAAGCAAGTGCTAGCAATCTTGTTGCTCAGGCAGGAGCCAGTAATCTTGTTGCTCAGGCAAGCACCAGCAATCTTGTTGTCTAGGCAGGGAGGTGCCAGCAATCTTACTACTTAGGCAGGTAAGTGCCAGCAATCTTGTTACTTAAGCAGGGAGGTGCCAGTAATCTTACTACTTAGGCAGGTAGGTGCCAGCAATCTTGTTGCTCAGGTAGGTTCCATGGATGTGGTGCCAAATAGTAGGTCACATGCATATGCTTTGGCTAGTATGAGCTAAATGCTTAGATAGGTCACACTTCAGCTAATAATGAATGTCCAGGTAGGTCACACCTTAGCTTGCATGTGTTGACTTTGTCAAACTAAATGTCATTTCTAGATTAGAAGGGCAAGAGATCGCTTTTGATATAATATTCTACTGAAAATTTATCTAGGAATTAGTAAATATAGACATAAGAATTTAAAGAAATAATATTACAAAATTAGAGGGGAGAATTGAAATTTATTGAAAATGTAGGCGCAGATGTTCTATATTCCAAGCTCGTAGAACTTTAGCTTCATTTGTTAAGTGATAAGCTCTATTTCCCAAGTCTTCCTTGATGAAGTGTGGGCCCTCCAAGCTCAAACCTAGTGTCCCATCATTGGACTTGTGAGGTGAGAGAGAATAGGGCACAGTGCAGGATCACCGATGATGTAGTTCGAATTCAGACCTTCTTGTGTAATACTTTGTGGAGCTACTATTGTTGTGGTTGTTGGGACTACAGAGGTTGTTGTCACGCAGGTTGCATCATAGAGTCTCTCAAGTGACCTCTCTTGATTAAGTCCTCAATCATATCCTTGAGTGCCCTACACTCTAAAGTATTATGCCTGACCTCATTGTGGTAAGCACAAAATTTGTTTGTGTTCTTAAGCCTCTTAGGAGTCCTTAGGGGTTTGGGCTTCCCAAAGTCCTCCCTATCTTTCTCTATTGCAAATATCCTATCTTGAGTGTCAAATAGGATGCTATAGCTATCATGGTGACCTTGATGCTAAGGTCACTCGTTCCTAACTTTCTTTGCAGCCTGGCTATCAAAGCCATTATTTTGACTCTCTTTGCCATTTCTTTCATTGCTCCTCTCTTCATTCTAGTTCAAACTATTCACCTCGTCCTTCTGATTAGACTCTTTAGGGCCAAAGGTTTCCTCTCACCTAATTTCTTTGGTAGCTCGTTCATAAAATTCACCCAGGTCCCTCACTAAAGACTTGTATATGCTCTCATATAGCTTTCCATCTTTGTGGAGTCCTACTAAGATCACTATTAAGATGTTCTCATCTGAGGGGTTCTCTACATTCCTGACCTCATGCCTAAACTGGATGATGTAGTCTTTTAGTGATTCGTTCTCTCATTGAAAAACTATTGCAAGCTGGTAGGATGGTGTGAGCTACCTTCTCAGTGTTTTATACTGGTTGATGAATCTTCTCTATCACTCTTCTTAACTATTAATGCTGAGCTGGGAGACTCCTGAGCCATGTTTGAGGTATCTCTCCTAGAGTGGCTGGGAAGACATGACACTTGACCAAAGGATTAGTCATCTGAAGACCTATCTATACATTGAATACATCCAGGTGGTTGTATGGGTCACATCCCTATTATATTGTGGGATGGTGGGAATCTTGAACCTGCGAGGGAGAGGCTTTATCTCGATCTCCTTGGAGAATGGGGTCCTTTCCATATAATGATCTCGGCGGTCATGAGCTTGAGGGTATTGTTCCAATTATTCTACTCTCTGAAGTAGCTCCTCTACCATATGGTCCTCAGCCTCAGACTGATGGCTGGAAGATGGTCGGCTCCTCCTTTTATCATGGGAGTGGTGATTTGAGATTCTATGCTTTCTCTACTCGTGGCCTACCAAGTTTTGTTTAAGCCTTTAGCTCAATACGAGCCCTTATATTGCTGATGATTTCTTTCTTTCTCCTTATGAGCTCAATGTACCTCCGACCTTGGTTGTGAGTTAGTAGAGCAAGCTGAATAGTTTTGCTGAAGTACTTCTCTGGTTGGTCTCTCCCCCTGTGTCTTTCCAGTGTCCGTTGGAGAGCTTCTTTCTATGCAACACCCCTAACATGCTCTTGTGAGCCTTAGGTTTATGCCTGAGTTAATGCCCTAACTGTCTCAGCCAACTTTCCTATCATTTTCTCTAGTACCTCATGACATTGATGCCATGCTTGTATTCCATCAATAATATTAGGTTGTGTGATGCTGTTGGGGGCATGTTGGGGGCAACACCTATGGTAGGGGTGGCAAAAGTGCCACCGTGAAAAGGACTAGATCCCTTTGTTGTTCCATATAACTATCAGGTTGGTGAACTGTAGCATCTGAACTCTTGGCAATTCTTCCTCTAACCATTGAAAAAAGTTAAGGGGAATGCAGTTTAAGGCCCTTTCTCTAGTGCCAAAATGTTGACGGTTGAATCCAATCAACCCAAGTTTAGAACCCTAAACTATAAATTGAATGTGAAAAAAGAAAGATAGAGGAAGAATAGGGAGACACCAGAAGTTTTTAACATGGTATAGCTAAAGTCAGCTTGACCCTATGTCCATGGCTTTTATTACTCTTTGCTGAGTGTTTTGCATTTGATGATTAATTGTCGAATGTTTCATGTATAATGATTTCATCCCCTTTTGTAACGGTTGGTGCAGTTATAGTTTGAATGTAAGTCTATAATAGCTAAGTATCTGACTTGATTAGGATTCTATAATAGATAAGGATTAATGGTTATAATGGATTCCCATTAAAATAGAAAATCAAACGGATCTTCCTGAGTTGATAGTTGGGGATGCATTCTGTGAGCTGTGAGCTAGGCTTTGTTCTCACCACTTGAGGTTATTGCTTTGACCCACATTGACTGGTGACCTTAGCTTCGTATTTAGTGACCTGATGTCTTGGTCTAGTAGCCTCAATCCTGGATAAGTTGGGCCTTTATTAGCTAGGCTTATCTATTGACCTTTTACCAGCCAATTTGTGTGTTTTCAAAAATACCAACAACAAGATAAAAGAAAGATTTTTGTGATTTTTTTTATTTTATATTATGATGAGTATTTTTTAAAATACTATGCTTTGCTTCTTATTTTAATTTGATGATTGGTATATTTATTGAGTTTGATTTCCTCAATGAATTGAAATTTTTTATTGTAAGATGTTTACAAGCTAATGTCTATATATATATATGTTATATTACACTGCATTTGAACATGATTTGTAACTAACCATTGGTTTTCTGGAGAATTATTCACTCACTAGGTTTCTAAAAAAGTCACTCCATTTTTTTATGTTTTCAGAGTCTAAGGCCACTTCTGCTATTCATCCCTCTCCATTTGGACCTGAGTCTACTCCTTAATTAGGTAGACTTCTTTTGTAGAGCTCAAACATATATTGTTGGTAATATTTTGGAAGTTGAGTAGATTGAGTCATCCTATATTTATATATATGTGATTGTGTCCTAGTAAATTATGTACATTATGGTATCTGGGCTTGTGTTGTATTTTGTCTAATTGTACAAGTCTAAAGTTAGCTATATAGTTCTCAATTGTTGTATTGACCTAATACCCAAGGTCTAAAAAATAGGGGAGACTTTGTTAGATTTTTTGGTAGAAATATGATTAAGTATTTTGATAAATGAGTTAGTGTTGTTTTGATTCACCATTTTGTCCTACATATTTTTCATTTGTCTAATCACTCTCTAGATAGAAGATGTGTAGCATCAAGAGTTTTGCAGCATGGTTTAGGCTTGTAAGGAGTTATCTATAAGTAACTTTCTATACCAGTCATGTACCAAAAGTTGGGGCATGACAACGTTGGTGTTAGAGTATGGTCTAAAGTTTAGGTGCATACTATAGAGGTCTTTGATAGGAATGCCAAATCTAACCAAATTACTAATTTTTATAAATCGAATCACCCTATTCTTTTTATAGTATAAGGCAGCCCGGGTCAAGCCCTTAGATCTTGTAATGTTTACAATCAATTTAAGAGATGTATAATGGGGGAGGAAGTTGGTATGCAGCAGTAAAATTACAGAAAAACAATGAAATAGGAGTTGTAATAGAATGTCAAATAGAACCAGTCCAAAGAAGCTACTCAACTTGAGGTTAATCAATCATTGGTCATTAAGTTTTCACTCAATTATTGATCATATTCTTGGCCTTAAATCATACAAGAAGCCTTAGGATGATTAGTGGACCATTTAGCAGTTAAGCACATAGCATTTGGGTTCAGTCAACAAAATAACTCATCAAAAGCTGATTAATTGCTCAGTTCTCCCACCCTTTTTCTATGATGATTATTAAGTAACAACCATGTTAATATCTAAACTGAATGGAGCCACTCAATCTAAATATTACAGTAAA
>JANHAO010014664.1:0-15205 GCA_026873985.1 Saraca asoca
AATGTTTATCTCCTATAATTTCTCCTATAATATCTCCTAAAATATCTCCTTCTAAGTAAGGAGATGGGCAGCTTGTTTTTCCACAAAAACTGCTGAAAATTGGTAGCAAAAACATTTTTTCTGCTTTTTGAGAGAAGCAAGGAATCGGAGCTTTTCCTAGAAAGGAAATACAAAATAGTTGTCAAATAAAATACCATTGTCATATTATTATTACACACCACTCCATCCACCATGGCACCACCCACCTCCACCATCATCACCACCCTTTCTTTGTCGTAGGATGACTATGCATCTTGTCTCCCTTCAGTGTTCAGCCCATGGCCTGTTTGAGGCACTCCTCTTACTGATATCTGGAGGGATTTGAGGACTTTGTTATTGTAACTTTCTTGTAGTAGGAAGTTGCCCTGTATTCTCTCAATTTTCTCTATCTATTTTGTTACGAGGATTGCTCATCCTCTTTCTTGTATGTTCTTTTTTCTCCAATACTTATTTTGCTACTGAAAGTAAATTGCTTCTATGGTTGCCCAAAAAGCTACTATTAAGGAAAGAAAAAAAAAAAAAAAAACGATTCGTTCTATTGCTGCCTCCCATAATCCAATATTAACCTACTTTGGTTTCAATAGAAAACTTAAGGGTTCAAGTAAAGTTCATATTTTTTTTTTTTCGATAGAATGTAAAGTTCATAAAGATTAAGCACAAGATTTTACATATATAAATGAAAAGTTTCAGGAAAAAAAAAAAAAGTATGGAAAAGTGTCACTGGTAGCCTTCTAGCACCAAATATTATTTTCAGTTTTGGAATTTTTCACCATGCTTACTTCATGAATATGAATGTAACACAACAAATGCAGCTGTGGAAAGTCATTTCTGGTAATTAATGTATTGAGCAGAATGCAAATAGATGCATAAACTGAAGAACTTACATCAAAATCATACTTACGCAACATTCCATGGCTCTGGACCAAGAACCCTTAAGTATGTAAGTGGATTCATTGTCCCAGCTCCAACCTGGTCAACATAGATAAAAAAAAATTTCGCAAATTTTTTCTTATAAAAATAGAAAATATTATTAACAGAAGAAAGAGATTGCAAATAAAGAGTATAAGCCATCCTCAAAAGAAAGAAAAACTTAAAGACTAAAAGTTACATAATTAACAACCAATCAAAATTCTAAAATAGATTCCTAATCCCTTTGCAAATCAGTCAAACTTATCCCTCGAAAAAAACCATGAGCTTTAAGCCACGGTGAAGCAACAAAGATTATCTTATCCCACACCAAAATCATAGGCTGAAATTGTTGTTTAAAAATTCTAGCAAATCAAAACAACTATTTGCACTGCCAATGAATATGAAAGACAGACATACAAGGATACATGAGTTAAAAAAAAATGTTAACACTTACATCTAGCAGCAATGCCTCATTGTCTAGAAAGCAAGATGAAGCCTATTACGCTTCATCCATTGGCAGCTCAACTGGATATTTAATGAACTCTATAGGTACAATTGAGCCTAGGAGCCAATTGGCTCATTAACTCTACTCATAATATTACTAATTAAAAAAAATATAGAATATTTTAACACTAATTCTGGATTTTATAATACAGGAATTAAATATTTGACATAAATTTACCAAATATAAAACAATAATTGAAATTATATATACCACTAACCGAGCAAAGTGAGGAACCAAACAAGCCAAAAAGCTTCTGCTTGGATCATTTAGAAATTGAACTAGACCATTCAGCTCCTATATTGCTCATTTGGCTCATGAGTCTGACTCATCCACCAAAAAATCAAAGCCAGAGCTGCTCATGAACTAGTTCGACTTATTGCCAGCCCTATCTCTTTATATAAGACTAAGAGTGTCGAACCCTTCCTTTCTTCTCCACTCACTCTTAAATTCCTAATAATTATACAATGCACCTTTTGTCTCTAGCAATTATAAATAAAACAAAACTATCAGGAACAAAAAGAAAACCTCAAATCAAAAGAGTGAACAATAAAAAATGCAGCAACAGAGATTTAAATTTGAGAGCAAAAAAAAAAAAAAATCAATCAGCCATTAAATCTTACCTCCGTGTTACTACATTGCATTATGGCACATCCAACAGAAGCCCAATATTCCTGCAACACCAAAGATTAACAACCACTACAAAAATGACCCTTTTGTACATTATTCCTCAAAATAATAATGTCTACAAGCTACCTATGATGATGAAGAAAACCCAAAAAAAAAAATGCCTGAAATTTCAGAAGTGTCGAATTATAATACCTGAAGACGCTGAATGGCTTGTTGGAACGTAAGCACTGAGGCTTTCTGGGTCTCGCTCTTCGGGTCCATTGAAGAATGGTGTGAAATGGAAGGGGTGCTGACCGCAGGGACCGTGGTGGTGGCGAATTGACGGCGGCGAAGCGGACGGAAGAAGCCATTGGACAGAGGTTTTCCGGCGCGAAGCACAGATAGATGGGAAGTGTGGGGCTTGAGAACGGAGATAACTAAGGGGAAGGCCAAGATAGCCATGGCCCTTTGGCTCCCTAGAGAAAACTGAAGCTGAAAGCACTGTTGGAGGAATAGCAGAATTGGAGGGATAAGATAGGGTTTAACGGTTTGGTTTTGCTGGCTGTAACTCTTCTTATGATCGTTTTTCCTTTCTATCGAAACAAATAACACGAGAGAAAATATCAGTTTGCCCGGTCGTTTTTCCCGTGTTATAACTTTACCCTTTGATGTTGTATCATTTTGCACCCCGAAATTTACTCCATCATCAAAAGACCACTATGAGCTATATTCCATAAAAAAAAAAAAAAAAAAATTTCTGTTTTGCCTTATCAAGTTTCCAAAATGTACATGGTGGTTCTCAAATATTTTCCCTCCAAAATGTATTTGATAATATTGATATATTTAAAATTTAATCATAATTTTAAAATAATAAATTTAGTAATAAAAAGAAATTTACTAAAAAAAAATTATTTTTGTTAAAAAAAGTCCAAGATTCTTTAAAAGTAATGTTATATTGTTGTAATTTATATTATGAGCAAATTAATAAGATGTACCCCATATTTGTTATTATAATAATTGAGTTGCTTATATTATAATTAAATATACTTTTAAAGGTAATATTATATTATTACAATTTATATAAAATTTAATGCATATATGTTTTATGTTTAAATGTAATAACAAATTATAAGTGTTTCCAACGAAATCTTTAATATGGGATTCAACTACAATAAAAAGTGGACTCATTCATGATAAACTGACACTTGTTATCTCCAATAATGATGACAAAGCAAAGCAAATATAAGATACTATTAGCTCCACAAACTTTGAACTTGATGAAGGCAATCCGCTTTATTGCTATCCAAGCTAGTTAGCTCTTAGTTCTTTTGAAAATGATTTTTTTTTCCTCAAAGAAACCTTTATTTACATCACAATCAATTCTCATATCTCTCTGGGTTTCAAAAAATGTAAGAACTTTTAGCAAGTTTCCCATGCTAACCCTGCATATTTATCCTAGCTTGACCTTGTTCAATATCTTAAAGGGGATTATCTAGAGAAATGTAGGTATATTTGAAGCTATTTAGCTTTCTTGTTTTTCTATTAAATGTATTTCTCCTCTAATTAGTGTTGTCATTACCTTTTAGTCTTCCTCTACTAACAATATGCATGTCCCATATGGAATGATAGACCCCTTTGTTTTTGACATTGCTCCCCTTTAGCCTCATAGAGAAATTGTTTCCCTTTATTAGCTACATCAAATGAAAATTTTAAAAACCTTGTGCCCATTTCGACAAAAAACTCTACTTACTCAACTTTTATAAAATCTTTCAAAGTGGAAGACAATACTCCTATTATTGATAATGAACACATAGCCTTTTTGGTTTATTAGCTCTACAAACATTTTTATTGCATGTCTTCTCTAAAAATTGCATCCTCCTGGTTCCTTTTGGCCATACTTTTACATTAGGGTCAACAATTAGCTTTAGCATCCTTTCTTCTTGCTTTTCCTTTCGAAAATATAAACATGGTAGTCAATTGTCTTAAAAAGAACCAAAAAATTTCAAACCAAGGGGTTCTTTTTGGTTTCTCAACTTTGGTTGACTATTATTTTTCGAGATCAATTTATTTTAGATATCAACTTCAACTACACCACTTGGACCTTAACTCATGGCAGTAGGTTAGCCAACTATGTCTTTAAAGCCAAACATAGGTCTAAAATTTTAGAAGTTATTTAGCTTCTTTTTTCTCTTTCTTTACTTTTTTCCCAAAGATTGTCCTTCTAAATACTTAACCTTTATCACTTCTCAATCCTATGGTCTATCTTGGTTTATTTTTAATACAAATTTGGTAGACACATGTAGTGTCGAGGTTTGGTTGGGATTCCTTTGTCCCAACTCCTTCTTATAAGACTTCCAAGAGAATAGACTTCTTCAATCAAGAAATACATGCCAAACATGGTGCCTCAACAATTCAACCTAATTTGGGGATACCTTTTAGACCCTTTAGGTAAAAAATAACAAGGGAAAACCCTACGAACTTTTGACTATTTAGTAGCTAACAAGTTGAATTTGGATATAACAACTACCTTTGAACTCTTACATTTTCTCGCATGTCTTGCGTGCACTAACTTTTTCTCAAAATGGTGGTTTTCTCATGCAACTTCATGTTTTAACATGGATTTATTTGAAAAGCTTGCCCATTTCATGCCTCTTATGCAGACTGAACTAACTTTATTGAAGACCATAGGTATGCGTAATGTCAAAATTCTTGCATCTAAAAGGTATTACAAACTTGAGTATGACCACATGCAAATCTGTTACCTGATTTCATAGGCTGAGGAAGTCCTTTAGAAAAAGAAGGAAGCCTATAATGCCAACGTCAACCAAAAGTGATAAGCTTATGTGAAAAACTCTTTAGCAAAACCAAACGTGCTTATATCTCTATTTTGACTAGAACCCATTCCAATGCTGAATGCACTAGTTTGGGAAAACTAGTTAAGGCACTTCCTAATTCGGATGTGACCATTGCTCATCATTACCCTCACCTTTTTTACCTTTAGAGATATCTGGTGGCTAGTGTGATCAACCTTTTAGGTAACTTCCTATTTACAAATTTTTCAGCTAATCCTTAACCATTTTTTCATATTCTATATTCACTTCAAATGTAACAGTTTCTATCTAGATTAAAGAAGTTGCCAAAGAGAGTTCAATTTCGACCAATGTAATGGAAGATGCCTAGAAAAAATTTAAAGAGGCCAATAAAATGTTCCCAAAGAAAGAAGAGGACAAGCAATCCCTGACTGCTTAAAAAAAAAGTATCAAAGGAAGACTAATTCGGCCAGGGCCATTAATCACACCATCAAACCTTCAAAATAGAAAAAAAAAACACCCTACTCTGAAGAAAACTTTAGCCAATCATTCCATGAACCAAACCACAACTTCAACTACAATCGATCAACTAGTTCAAAATCTAACACAAATCCCACCAGTCCTTCTCCCACCATTACTATGGTAACGATACACATCTTAGTCACAGGTTTGGCTGTTTCACCCTTTTTGTATTTTTTTGGCTAATTCTAAATCATTTTTCTTATATTATTTTCATTTCAAATGCAACAATTCCTATCCAAATTGAATGAATTGCTAGAGAGAGTTTGGTTTTGACTAATGTAATGAAGAAAGCCTAGAAGAAGTTTAAAGAGGCCAATAAGATGTTCCTAAAGGGAGATGAGGATGAGAAACCCTTGGCTACTTGAATAAGAAAGTACTAAAGGAAGACCAATTTAGCCACAACTGTTAATCAACCCATCAAATTCATAAAAAGGAAAAATAAGCACCCTACTCTAAAGAAACTTCAGCCAATCCTTTCATGAACCAGACCACAACTTCAGTTACACTTGATAAAACAGTTTAGAATCCAACACAAATCTCACTAGTTCTTTCTCCCACCATAACTAGTGGTAATGATATAGCCTAGTCACAGGTTTGGCTCCTTTGCCCTTTTTTTGCATTTTTTCAACTATTACTATATTCTGTAAAGTTAGAATTCTCATATCTTTTATATAGGAACTTCTAGTCAAAAATCCAATCTTTGAGACTACTGTTGACTTAAACTCAGTAGATGATCATCCTAATGAATTCATTTCCATTCTTTCCTAACCTATAAACTTGATCGAACCAACAAAAAATATACCAATGTAAGAATCAGAGCAAAAAGTAGCCAAAGATGAGACAATTATTCAACATGGTCAATGATAACTTGAGGCTTGAAGTCAGAGCCGAGGACAATCTTAACACCACTTTAGCCTTCTTCATATTGGTTGATGAGGAAGAGCCGTCTACTTCCTTTTTAGTTGAGACCATTTATGCTTTTTTCACCCCAAACAGATGCTTGAAGGGTTAAAGTTGAACAAGCCTTTAAGTTGCTAAATGATTTTCTTATTCTTGACCTAGACAAACTTTGTGTTAATGAAATGAAGAGAGAATCTCTTACTTCTGTACTCAATGTGCTGCAAAAGGCCATTGAAGCCACAATTACTATTGGCCTTAAATCCTTCATCTTAAATTAGGCAGCCTCGACTTATCCAAATTGGTTAAAGTAGAATGAAAAATTCTCATTGACTAGTGTTCTCTTGTTATCAAAGAAGTTGATAACAATCTCCATAAAATTCTTCCTTGGAGCGAAAGATAACCAAACTTGAAACGAAATTATAGAACTTAAAATAAGCTTAACCTTAATTAGAACAAGCCATTACAAAGGCGACTACGGAGAATACTGAGTTCACAAAGAGAGCCAAATAAAAATTGAATGAATATCAATTGGTTTCCAAGAAATTGAAAGGAATAAAGGTTGAGCATAATGTGGCCCTTATACTCAAACGTATAGCTCTCAACCAATGGAAGGATTTTAAGAACACTTTTTGTACTAATTTTAAAAGGGTCTCTTGCTTTATATAATTCGAATGTTTATTTTTAAATTTTTGGTTCATGGATACTTTATTTTAATTTCACATACAGATGGTATGAACAACTTTAAGTATTTGCCAATGATAGTTTCTATTTTGGATGTTTTGATATTTTTTATTTTGTAATTATTATCATTGAATACTTGTATGATTTGCAAAGATCATTCCCAATTTCCAAAATTCGACTTCTATTGCATTGGCAAAATTACTTTTCGAACTAATTAGCCTCAGCTAAAACTTTTTTCTTTCAAAAGTTTATTCTAAGATTGGGCTATTTTTCTTTGTTAGGATCAAATTGTCCAACTTAATTTTTTGAACATCACCCAATTCTTCTAGCTCATCCAAAATTAAAGTGAAATAGTCACTTTTAGGTAACTCATTTTATTTTTGAATTCTAAGTGACTGAATTATAATTTCAGCTAGCACTACAACATTATGGCTAAAAGCTAACTTATACAAACTGAGTCTAGTTGACTCTTTTGGAAAAGTTCAAATAAACCATAAGACTTGGTCCACCATCTTATGCCAATTTTGTGGATACTGTTTGATACATTTCTTGATCAAGTTAATAACCATTTTGTTTGCAATTTTGACTTGACCATTAGCCTAAGTATAGTAAAGTGTACAGATTAACATTTTTATGCCCCTAGATTCCATGTATTCTCTGGCATTTCAACTGATGAAAATAGTCTTTCAATTAGTCATTAAGGTCTCTAGTAACTTGAAATGATATATGATTTTCTTTTCAACAAAATCAATAATATTTGATTGCTTGACATCTCTAAAGACAACCATGTCAACCCATTTTGTAAAATAGTCAATAGCTATTAAGATAAAATGATGCCCTTTAGATGAAGGGATATATATTTTCCTAATCAAATTGAAAGCCCATTCTCTAAATAACCAAGGTTTTAAAATCAATTTTAACTCAGTTGCAAGTCCTTTTTGTATTGGATTGTGCCTTTGGCATTTTTTTTTTTTTTGCATAATCAATGCAATCTTTTATCATTTTTGGCCAATAAAAACCTTATCAAACTCATTTTGACACTAACTTGGTGAGTACCATATATACCATAATTTACTTCAACCATTATGGCTACAACTACAGGCTCAGCCTTACTAAGAGATTTCAAGAGTTATCCTTCAAGTTTGTGTTTATATAGTTGTTTGTCTATTAGAATGAAATTGATTACTTTTAGCTGTATGTTTTGACTTGTTGGATTTGATGGGTCTATCAAATAGTTAACAAGAGGAGTTCTTCTATCTTATAAGATTGTGTTTGTACTAGTACACATGATTTCCTTGTTATCCATGGTCTTTAAGCCAACATAATGCTTAAGCTTTTGCATTTTGAACTCTTGGCACATGTTTTATGATCACATCATCAATTTCATATAATTATCTTGCCAAATAGCCAAATATTTTGCCATACTTTCATTCACACATTTATACTCTCATGTGATTTGTTTTATCACTAATTATGAATCATCATAAATTTTGATTGAGCAAGCTCCTTGTTCTAATAGAAGTTCTAAGCTGATTATTAATGCTTTATACTCGAGTTCATTATTAGAGCACTTTTTATCTAAGGTGAATTCAAATTTGTTCGATTTCATTTTAGGAGTAATGATTAATATTCTAACTCTTGATCCTTTTTTTATGGCTTGATCCATTGAAATATAGTTTCCAATTTTTAAGTTGGACAAAGTTAATTGGCCTTTCTTTGTGTGTGACAAGAAAATCGATAATTACTTTCCCTTTCATAGCTTTTGCTAGACAATATTGTAATGTAAATTTAGTCAAGCCTAAAGCCCACTTATCGACTTGTCCATGAATAAACGATTTTGATAACATAAATTTCAAAACATCGACTTTTGGTATTACTTGGACTATAGTTAGCAATAAGTAATAATGTAACTTTGAACAAGAAAAGTACAAAGATAAACATAGTTTTTCTAGTGTCGAATAATTTTGTTTAGTTACATTGAGTACCAATAACAAATAATAAATGGCCCATTCTATTGCTTGTTCATTTTCTTGGGCCAAGAAACATCCTGTTGTATCATTGGAAGTCATAACATATGGCTTTAATGGCCTCCCAAGGATTAGGGATGGCATTATAGGAGAATTTGTCTGGTACTATTTAATGTTGTTAAAAGCTTTTTGGTGACTTTTCAACCATTAAACTCCTCATCTTCTTTTGATTTTAATAATGTCAAAAATATTCTTGTTTGACTAGACAAGTTAGAAATGAACCTTCTAAGAAAGTTCACCTTACCTAAAAAACTTTGTAATTTAGTTTTATTGATCGAAGGTAGTATATCTAGATTGCCTTTGTCTTATTTTTGTCAACCTCTATTCCCTTTTGATGCACTAGAAATCCCAATAAACTTCTTGTTGAAACTTCAAATATGTTATATGAGAAATCTAGATCATCCTTAATGGACCAAAGAATAGCCCAAAAACGGCAAAGATCCAACTCAAGAAATACTTAGAGCAGTAAGTTTCCAACTCATGTCATAGAGTGACTCCTTCAGCTCAAGCTCATCCCTCATAGAGCGAGCTCGAACTCACCATCTCGAAGACAGGCACTTCCCCAGACCGAAGGATTTGGCTAGCGAGGCAAAACTAGCGACCTGCGAGCTCGCTAGACAGAAGACCAATTCATGTTTTGCCCAGCAAACATGCGGGGCCCATCTGTAAGAGGTAATCTATAGTAGCCAAATTACAGGATTTAGTTTGTTTGTCCGATCTTGTACATTAAATGCTGATGTAATAGATTTACTGCATGTAAAATTACAATTGTAACCTCCTCTCCTCTATAAATACAAGAAAGAGATGAACATTAAAGAGAGAAACGCTTATACACCAAAACACTGTATAAACATTCTAAGATCAATACACTACTATGGACGTAGAGTTTGGTTCTACCTAGATTTAGCTGAACCACATTAAAACCTTATGTTTTTTGCTGCTCTTCCCTCCTTTCTTGCTCACTTTGCTGATTTCCTATCTTTGAACCAGCTAATAGCTTGAAATCTTGAAAGAATCCTTCGTTGGCTGGAGTTTAGGTCATAATAAAATTCCACTGTCAACATTTTGGCACTGTCTGTGGGGAATCTCGTTTGTTCTGGTTCGTTCTTCGCCATGATAGCCAAGGAAAGAGCTACTAGAGCTTCAAATGCATTACCCAACCCTCCAGAAGGGCATGTCTCAATAGTGGACTCCTATACCACTCCTGTCATTGGTGTAACCACAGGCTTCCCCCCAACCAGTTCTATTTGACCAATTGCCACTACCTATGGCACTGATAGAGTGCAGATTTATCTCCAACGTTAGGAGAAACAAGAAAACATGATGGGAGAACTAACCAAAGCAGTTACAATGTTAGCGTAGGGTGTGTAGAGACAGGCTGAGGCCGTAGTGCCCATGAACGTTCTTCAGTAGTAGCAAGTTAGACGTTCAGGCAATTCTAACAAGAGAATTCTCTGGCTTGTTACTTGCAAGGGCAAATTCCAAGTTGTAACTTTCGTGACCATGAGGATCAAGGACTTCAGCATTCTCCTAGCAAGCAATCCAGGGCACATGACCCATTGGTTGGAGAGTTATTTCAGAAAATAACCTAACTGGAGGAGCATCTTCGAGCCTTGAGTGAGCGAGCTCACTACAAAGAAAGGTCACCGCTTTCCAAGGAGATCGAGACTGGAACTCTCCCTTTCAAGTTCAAGGTCCCCACGATTCCATTATACAATAGGGACTCCGATCTTTATGATCATTTAGACTCATTTAATGTTCAGATGGACTTGCAAACGACTGATCCTTTAATCAAATGCCTAGTTTTCTCGGTCACACTGGGAGGCATACCTCGAGCTTGGTTCAGAAGCCTCCGACTCACTCAATTTGCAATTGGGAAGATTGCCAATAGAAATTCATTAGCCAGTATCAAGTACTGAAGAGACAACTTGTGCCCCCTGTAATCTCACCATAGTCTTTTAGCGCAAGCATGAGTCGCTAAAGGACTACATTGCTAGGTTCAAGCTTGAAGCCAATTCAATGGAGAATCCATCTGAAGAAACCATGCTGGCAACGATCCCCATGGGACTTTGTAAAGATGGAAAGTTGTACAAGAGTATGTACAAGTCCCCGATGAAGGACCTCACTGAGTTCTATGAGTGAGCTACTAAGCAGATCAAATGGAAAGAGACCTTCAGCTTGGAAAGGTTTGACAAGAAGGATAAGAAGGCTGACTTTTCCCACGGTAAGAAGAGAAGCGATATGCATCAGGGGGACCATTCCATGGAATGGGCCACGAAGAAGACTTTGGGGCGCTTGTGCCTTCTAAGATCCCTTACAGGCGAAGAGACTGTGAAGAGTTCTGTGCCTATCACAATGAGGCTAGTCATGACACTTTGAATTGTTAAGCCCTTAGGGATGCAATTGAAGACCTGATTAGAAGGGGTCATCTAAGGGAATATGTGGTGTGACCTGCAGGGCAATAGCCCTAGTTCCCCCAACATAATGTTGGCCAAGAGCTGGGGGGCTTGGTCCAAGTTATACATTGGCAATGTACCTTAAATTCCAAAACAAATGTAAATGCTTTCCTTTGCTTTGTTCAAAGTTGTTTATCGATTGGCTTGATGTTATTATCTTCATCTCTTCATTTTGCCCTTTGCTATCAAGTGTCTGCACTCTCCACAGCTTGCATGCGATTAACTCTTCTAAGTATTTTGTGTGATTTTATGCCAACCATGACCTTTAGTCTGGTTGAGGCCCCCCGGAGCTCACTCCAGAGGTGAATTAACAAACATTTAACCAATTGAGCTACGAGCTTGTTAAGGCATGGAGATGTTCAAAATAAACTCACTTAACTAGTTAAGCTGCAGGCTCGCTGAGGCATGGAGACACTCAAAATAAACTCACTTAACCAATTAAGCTGCGGGCTGGTTGAGGCGTAGAGACACTCAAAATAAACTCACTTAACCAGTTGAGCTGTGGACTAATTGAGGCGTGGAGACGCTTAAAATAAACTCACTTAACCAGTTGAGCTACGGGCTCTTTGAGGCGTGGTGAGACTTATAATAAACTCACTTAACCAGTTAAACTGCGGGCTTGCTGAGGCATGGAGATACTCAAAATAAACTCACTTTGCTAGCATAGTTACGTGCTCACTGAGGTGAGGAGGCACTAAGAAACACTCACTCTACCAATGCAGCTACATGCTTACTGAGGTGCAGAGGCATTAATAAACACTCACTTTACCAGTATGGCTGCTTGCTTGCTGAAGCATGAAGAATTGATGACCTAATTTTTTGCCTACGGTAATAATATCACTCTAGTTCGTAGCTCGCATACGATCGATTGTTCACAGTTCTCATGTGACTTTCTGATTATGCACAATTCTTATGCAGATGGTCTATGTAATGCCCATGTGTGAGGTTTTTTGCTTGTGGTTATTGTGATCGAGAAGGTTAGGTTGATTGGCTATCTGAGCATATCATCGCAAGCTATAAAAGTAAGCACTATTGCGAATGCAAAAATTAAAGACAACATATTGAGATCACAAAGAAGATCTTATTCATTAAAACGCCTCAATGAGGTAAAACTACATCAGAAAGCCAAAATACAAGGGGAGAAGTTATAACTAATTTTCTTTTAAGAAGAAGGACTGGCTGTAAAGGGGCACACCCTAGTTGATTAGAGCTTGTAAGCTTGTTGAGGTCCTCAAATTTTTTCTTCCAATGCCTCCCCTAGTAGAAAGCTCATCCTCAACTTGACTCCCACCAACAAAGAGGGGAAGAGCAAAACTGCTCCTTATTCACCAGCCTTCAGCTTCTCATCTGATTCATGAAGGAAGCAAACCATGAAGCAGCAAGAGCTTGGCCGACCAGTTAAAAGCCTCACAACAAAGCTGAGAGGACGTAATTCAAGATCTGTACGAGATCTCTCCATGTCACTAAAGAATCCATATTTTCAAAGTTCCATATGTAACAGACCATGTACACCCCAACGAGAGGACATAATGCTGTAATTAAGGGAGGATCATCTGGAATGCTCATAGTTTCTCTAGGAAGAAGTAGAAGTGACTTCTTCAGCCTTAAATAGAACTGGGACCAGCCTTATTGAAGAGTCCAGATGAATCTCCCTAATTGCTTTCATTTATTGCCTTAGAAAAAGATAAGGCTGACTCACTAATGATCAAGAGGCATGTATCATGAGAAATATGGCCTAAAATAGCTAAAAAGATGGATTCAATGAAGACTTTGACTAAGTTGAACTCTATGAATTGAATGGCCTTTGGAATGTTTCAACTCCTAACTCGCGAAGTGAACTGAGAGTTAGGGGGCTAATGTTATATGAGAAATCGGGATCGTCCTTAATGGACCAAGGAACAGCTTGAATGTGGTAAAGATCTAACTTAAGAAGTACTCAGAGCACTAAGTTTTTAGGTCACATCGCACACACCCTCAGCTCAAGCTCGTCCCTGATAGAGCGAGCTCGAACTTGCTATCCCGAAGACAGGCACTTCCCCAGACCGAAGGATCTAGCTAGGGAGGCACAACTAATGACCTGGGAGCTCGCTAGATAGAAGATCAACTCATATTTTGCCCAACAGACATGCGGGGCCCACCTACAGGAGGCAATCTGCAGTAGCTAAATTACAGGATTTAGTCTGTCTGTCTGGTCTTGTACATTAAATGCTGATGTAATAGATTTACTGCATGTAAAATTATAATTGTAACCTCCTCTCCTCTATAAATACAGGAAGGACATGAACATTAAAGAGAGAGATGCCTGTATACTGAAACTCTATAGAAACATTCTAAGATCAATACACTACCATGGATGTAGGGTTCGGTTCTATCTGGATTTGGCCGAACCATGTTAAAAACCCTGTGTTTTCCCACTACTCTTCCCTCCTTTCTTACTCACTTTGCTGATTTCCTATCTTTGAACCAGCTAATAGCTTGAGATCCTAAAAAATCCTCTGTTGGCTGGAGTTTTGGTCAGAACCAAAATCCATCGTTAATAGAATGCATATCTTAAAAGATTCATTTACAAGTCATTCCTTCGCATTCATTCAAATGCTTGTTTTAAATTTTCCAAATGTTCTTCATATGAATAAGCTTTTATGACTACATCAATGTATACCTCCATTGTTCAATTGATCATGTTATGAAAAATGGCATTTAATGCTCTTTGATAAGTAGCTCCATCATTTTTTAAACCAAATGACATTATTATCCTTTCAAAGAATCTAATTGCCTTTGGGCAATGGAAAGCCACTTTTTATGTATCTTCTTCAACAATATAGACTTGGTTGTACTTTGCATTCCCATCCATAAAGCTTACTACCACATGTCTCGAAGCTAAATCAACTAACATGTTTGCGATAGGCATTGGGTACTCATCCTTAGGAGTGACATTGTTTAAATTTCTAAAGTAGATACACACCTTTAACTTTTAATTCTTCATCATTATTGACACCATATTTGAAATCCATTTGGCATACTTAGCGGTTTGAATGAACTTAGCTTTCAATAGCTTTTCAACTTCTTCTTTGAACTTCAAAGTTACTTTTGGCACAAAACATCTTGGAGTTTGTTTATATAGTAGAAACCTTTTTAATAGGCAATTTGTGTTCGACTAAGTCTCAACTTAAACCAGGCATTTCATCATAGCTTCAAGCAAAATGATCCTTGTAACCTTTTACTAGTTGAACAATCTTTTGTTTCACCTCTTCACTTAGTTCTTGGCTCATAAAAGTTAACCATCTATCCTCTTTGGTTCCCAGATTTAATTCTTGCAGTTGATCCTATACTTTTATTTTCTTTGCATCCTTTTTTATAGGTGCTTCATCAAAACTTAGAAGATTATCATTATAAATGCAGTCTGGGATTTTTTTCTATGCCTCTCTATTTAACAATATAGGTTGACAATCAAGCCACCTATTCATTGAAGTCACTCATTGGGATTGCAAGCCAAATCCTCATTCACAACCTTTAGGATTATACAAAAACCAAACAAGTCGAGAATACAAATATTAACATTTGAAGGGTCAATCTCCTCTTCACCAATCTTAAGAGCTCTGACATTAGGATTGTACCCCTTGAATTCGATGTTGCACTACTTATAAGAAAGACACTATTCATAGGTTATCATTTGCTAGAATCCATTCCACTCTATCTTACAATGTGAACCCAGTCTCTTCTTAACCACAAATTATAGTTGATATTTGAAAG
>JANHAO010014665.1:0-15214 GCA_026873985.1 Saraca asoca
AAAAAGACTTATAGTCCTATCCCAACACATCAACTTTATTTATCCTTTTTTATTTTCAAAATCTAATTTAGATTATTTTCAACACCATTGGTGCAACAAATGAAATAGAAATCGTAAGAAACAAGAAAGAAGTTCTTACATTCATTATTCCATTGCTTCTCTCGATGGACTTGGGTTTTAGTAAATACAAAATATAAATTAAATCGAATTTGTAATTTCGAATACTATGGTATGTTATAATTTATGTAAAAGAATATATATATATATATATATTTATATTGTTAGTTGAACATTTTATGAGCAATGAAATCAAATCCTGCCTACTACACAAATTGATAGTTCCTTTATCTAATTTTAACCTTTCAGTGTTTTGTTTGATACATTGAATAAAATAAATGTCAATAGTATAAAAATATTAAAATATTATAAGATATGATATGTATAGTATGAACTCTTGTGCCATACAATAATAAAGAATATTTGATAAGTCATTGTCTAATGTATGTACTTATATAATTAATGTTATATATTTCTTGTGATATGTTTATATACTTGTATAATTAATGTTATATAATATTAGAGGGTTATTTTAATAAAATTATCCTTATATAGTTGTGATGATTGTGAATAGAGCGATGTTGGTGACAAATGGTGACTTGGGATGGTGATAATAATGAAAAAGAAGTGATAGACTATGTTGGTGGTGTGTGGTGGATGGTGATAATAAAGATCGAGGGGTTGAGGTGATGGTGTTGATGGGTGTAGAGATGGTGGTAGGCATGAGATAGGTGGTGTTGGTTGATAGTAATGGCAAAGATAGGTGTGGTGGTGGTCATGGTTAGAAAAGTGGTGGTAACAGTGGAGGTGGGTGGTGGTAATAGTTAGTGATCATCGTAATTGAAATGAATTAGTGTTAAAAAAATTGATTCATGCTGATGGATGAAAGATGGTGATGGTGTGTGGTGGTGAATGGTAATAATAGTGGTAGTGGATGATACAATAAATAGTGATTATGGGAGAGGCAGTGTTTGGTGCTAATGACATTGACGGTGGTAGTAGTAGTAATGTGGGGCCAACAATTGTTGGTGTTGGTGGTAGTGGTGGAGTGGAGACAATAGTAATTAATGATAGTGATGGTGGTGGGAGTGAACATTAATGATAGGATTATGGGGTTGGTGGCAATGGTGGTGGTTACGTACTGCATTGGTGGCATGAGATGATGTCGATGATAACATTACAAAAAAATCGATATATTTGTGATCATTATATTATTAACATTGTGACAATTTTGACCTCTACAAACACTATTGCAACAATTTAGGCAATGGTCACAAAAGTGATCGCTGTAATATATTTTTGTAGTGATTCCAATTGGCTACTACCATAACCATTGCAAACTTAAAATGTTGTAACGATTGTCAGTTTAATTTTTGTAGGGGTTTTAACTGTCACTGAAATAGTTAAAAATTTTGAATCTTAACCTAACAAGGATTCTAACCATCACTAATATATTTAAAAATTTTGATTGTTGACTTAGTAGTTAATTGTCACAAAATGTTGCTATTTAAAAAAATTTTACTATCAAATTAGAAGTGGTTTTAAGGGTAGCAAAACTATGTATTTTCTTTTTTTATTTTAATTTTTCTTCCCAATATGTAATACCTTTTTTAATTTAATTTAATTTTTCTTCCTTGCTTTCAATAATAATAAAAAATCTAGAAAAATAACTACTAAAGTTGAATGAAGTAAACACTAGAACCTTATATTTGATCTTATCTTACTTTAATTTAGCCTATATAGAGTAAGAGAGTATACTAAAATTATTGTTGCTAATTGTAAAACAAGAAAAAGTAAAGAAATGATACCAACTAACTATTCAAGCCATTTTTACGCTCGAAAGCTAACAAGAAGCTTACTTAATTAGTAATTATTGCCAAAAAGGAAAACTTTAACTATAAGTGGCATCATGCTATATAAGAACATAGAAAATCGGCAAACAACACATTGGGTTCAGTCAGAGGAAAGGAAAGAGGGAGTCTCCACTATCTCTACCTACTATGGTGTATTCTAGATGAATCAAAACTAGTATATGGCAGAGATACTGATAAGGAGATAATTATTCAAAAACTGTCTTTAGCAAATGTGAAAAAGGTATGAATGTTTATGTTTGCAATTATTGGAATGGCGGGGGTTGGCAAGACAACTCTCTCATAGTTTTGTTGAACAATCTTAGGGTGTAGAGTATTTTCAAATTAAGATCATAGATTCATGTTTCATTGAGATCTAATATGTTTGATTTGATGAAAAACATTTATGAATCAGTATATGTTTTAGGGAGAGCATGTTGTACTTTGACTATTTTTCAAATTAAAATTTTCACATAATTTCATGTTGATACATGACGATAAACCAATAAAGATAGTCAAAGTACAACATGCTCTCAATATATGCTAGTTGGATGCAGGACTAGAAACCTGAAAATTTTTGAAATACAATAAAACAAAACTTCAGTAAATTTTTGAAATGCAGTAAACTAAAAAACAAAACTTCAATCCAAGAAAAAAATGTTGTAAACCAAAGAAATGCAATAATGGTCAACTTTGAGACTTCAATCCATAGTTTTCATTCAATGTGTGCATAAGTTTTCACATTTTACAATTTGTAAAAGAAAAAAAAATGCAATAAAGTCATTATTCAACGAAATATAAAATAGAACAAAATATATAGCATATGTACCTACTTAAGCACTTCAATCGATACGATAATGGTCGATTTTGGGACTTCAATCCAAGGAATCTCTTACTCTAATTTTACAATAAACTAGAGAAATGTAAAGCAAATGACACTTGAATAGAAGAATCCTTCATTGTTAAACAAAAATATAAAAAAAAAAGCAAAAAAAAAAAAGCATAATCGTACTAGTTATGACACTTTTGTGGAGATGATAACAGTCGATCGGAATAAGGATTTTAATCCAATGAAGTTTACAAGGCCTCAATTGGTGAAAACATAAAGATGCTTTGATGAATGGAATCTAGAGTACTGAGGATTTTTGAAGTTGGTGGTGTTAAAGCTCAGATCAGTTTGATGGATGGAAGTCGATGAAGTTTATAAAAGACCCAATATAGAATGTTTATTAAGAAATAATTTTAGACTAAAATTTTTAACTAGTGTGTTTTGCATGGCCAAAAAAGTATCAGTTTAGTAGCAATTCATAGGTAATTGTCATAAACAATGGCCCATGGTTTGTGATTAACAGCGGGTCATGAAGTGTTGCTAAATTACTGTGATGGTGACGGTTCCTTATGACCACAACAAGAGAATTGTCGCAAATATAACAAATTTTTTGTAGTGTAATAATAGTGAAAGAACTAGTAGAAATTTTTTTTTCTCACTTTATTATATTTTTAATATAAATTTTGCTAATCAGATCATATTCTTTATCCTGAGGGATGCATAATGCTATATTATATTTTATATATAAGATAGGAAGATTGAATAAGATTATACTATATAATATATCTATCAAATATATAATAAGATTTGATTGTATAACTTATTTGGTTTTATACAATACACCAAATGAACCCAAAAAACATAAAAGTGAAAAGTAGGTCGTAATTAAGTGCATTTTTGGTGTAAATTCCATAAGACCCTCTTCTTTGTAATATGCATATTATCCACTAAGTTATGAAAATGTGTAGATAACCTACCATGACTTCATAAACTATGCAATTAACCCCCCCTCACGTCATGCAATGAACATAATGAAACAAGTCATATGCTTAATACATGACTGATTAAAAAAAATGTATTTTCATTGAAGAAATTCACCATTATGAACATCAGAGCTCCAATAGAATGCATTTTTATATTAAAATTTACCATTTGTGAATGTTCAAACTTTTACACTAAAAGGCAAAGATGCCAACTAACACTAAAATCTCCCTTGTAACCAATTCCTTTGAAGATGAAGCTGCATTTTAGAGTACTAATTAGTCACACGATTTGCACATAGCCTATTATTGTTATGTTTAACGAATTAAAGGCTAACAAAAAGGGTTATGTGCACAATTTGTAACGTCGAAAGAAGTCACCTGTTTGTTTTCATAAAATAGGGAGTTACGTGCATATCACTAAAACTTGAATGTGGTTATTCGTAGTTGACTCTTATTTTTGTGTGGCATAGAAATCAACTATACAACTCATAATTAATTTTTTCATTCTTTCCATGTAATTTATCTTATTTTTTTATGTTATAGAAATCAACTCTGCAATTCATAGTTATTTTGTTCATTCCTTTTAAGATAGTGATTCAGTACATACTTAGAAATTTTACAAAGTTGTATGAAGGTTTAATATAAAAGTTAGAACTTTGTACATAAAAAATATCAAAATTTCACGAAAAATTATAATTTTATATGGATTTTAAGTATACCGAGTACAATAAATGTAATTTTTACAAATCAAAGCTTCTAAAAAATTTTAAAAAAAATTTATCTTTTTTTAATAAAATTTATTAACTTCTAATGAAAAAGGTGCAAAAAAATATGTGAAAACATTTCACAAAACATTGTAAAAGTATGTAAGCATAACCTTTTTTTTATTATGCTTAATTAAACTTTTAGAAAATTTTCATAATCAAATACTTATGTACATTTAATGCACTACAATAAATGATTTAAAATAATATTTTAAATATAAAATTAAGTTATTTTAAATTGTTAGTGTGGTCATTCAAAAGTTATTTTATTTTTAAATATGCGTATCAAACAGTTAAATGATTTCATGTCATGTTGAAAATTACATTTTCAATTAGAGTAATAAATGTATTTTCTCTATCAATATAAGACAAAAAGAACCTTAACAAAAAAGGAGGGATGAACCAGAAGCCATTTAGTTGGCAAAGAAGCCCGACTAAGCAATAAAGGAGGAATTTTGAATAGGCCCCTGAGAACTTACAAGAAGTTCGAACAAAAATAAATGGAAAACTTCGAAAGAGTTATTCACAATTAGAAATTTGCTGAGAAGTGAAAATTAATCTAGAAGAGTAAATCATAGTGGGTAATTATTTTTTTCCTATTCAGCTTTCAGTGGCAACCAAAGCATTTTGTAGATTTAGTGTGAAAGGGCATGCTTCATTCTTGAAGAAACTTCTATTATCGAAAAACGGTCTGGATTAACTTCAGTAATTTGAGTTTAGGCAAGGGAGGGAATGATTCCAATGTTACTGACGGTTTTTGGTAAGTAGGAATCAGTGAGTGTTGAAGATTAGGAAATTATTTGTCAATTTTGCAGAGGCAAAAGGCATTTAAGGGTGAGTTTCCTATACACTTAATGAATATGGATTTGGTGATGCTACTCCTCTTTTTGCAGCTTAATCTATCTTAGATTTTTCTTTTTGTTCATTAAAAAAAATAACTCTCATGCATTCTATGATATTGATTTGCTCTGTTCACCATTAGCAAACACTTCTCTTTATCTCTGTGAAAAATATAGAATTAATTGTTCTCCTCTATTTTTGTTGTAAAAGTCATGTGATTGTAATGAACAAGCTAGTGATTCTGACAAAAACAATCCCTTGGTTAAAAGGCATACTTGTGTACATAAATGGATTTAAATTAAAAATTGATATTTTTTTATATTTCGATAAACCTAAAAATGTGTATGTATGTATGTAGTATATGTGTAACCATTGACCATTGTTTGGAGCCAAGTACCAATAGATCTTGTCATTGATCACTCAGTTCAAGTTATCGTGGCAAAATCAAAAGAGGCTTTGAAGGTAAATATGGAACTAGATTCTAGAGTGTCAAGGGTCGATAACTCTTTAACTGAAATCATGTGGCGCTTATTGTCAACTCTTGGTCAACATGCTAGACTTCCAATATATTCAAGTCATATTTGGAAAGATAAATGGGACATTACAAATTTTGTCAGTTATACAACCAAAATCTTATTCATAACATGTCTGCAAGAAAACATAAGTGTGTAGTCAAAGCATTCATGCTTATTGAGTTTCAAAAGACACACCATATAATTAGCTTCTAGTGTATACCGAGAAGGAATTTTTTTTAAAATAAAGAGAGGGGAAACTCTATTATATTAATATTTGTCTTATTACATAATTTTAAGTATGTAGGGGAAGTTTTTAAACCACGATGCTATGATCTATAACCCATGCCATAGTGCTCACCCAGGTCATTGAATGTGCCCCCTAAAAAGTATTCTAAGCCAAAGTCCTAATAGCATAAGTAAATATACTTTTTCTAAGTTAAAATAAGGGCTTTTTGGATAGTTCAAAATAGTTTTGTTGTGCCATCTTATATGGGCATGAAGATATAAATGCAAGGATCACAATTATATACTTTTCTACTCGCACTGGACCAACAATCTATGTTAAAATGATACAAATACGCTCAAAATGGGAAAAATAGCACACAAGTGCATTTACTCCCAAATTTCCACCACAGGGCCTCCTCTTCATGCTTGATTTTTATGCCAAGTTTCATCCAAAATTGAGTATGTTTGCCTATCAAATTAGTTCATAAGACTTACTTATGGCATTCTCTCCTATTTCAAATGTTAGTACCCTTATTGACGTCTTAATTTGACACAACTTCCATGAAGGTTTCTCCTATCGAGTGTTCGCTTCACAAATCTTCATATAGATCTTCAGCTTACTCCATTCAAGCTTCTCTTTTGACCACTCCATGCTTGTCTATTTTAGCTAACATCATGCGAGAGGTTTTGATCAATGGCACCCATAACCTGACATAACTTACAAGCTAGTCTAATATGCTACTCCTTGGCTTATCCCTTAACTTCATTTTGGCTTTGTCACATTGAACTCACACTATTGAACATTTGCTTTCACACAATCTTTGGATAGTTTCCTCTGTAACTTTATTGTCTTAGGTTTTGCCTCCTTTGCAAACTTTGAATCTACCTTTATAGACTCTACTTCGTTATCCTGATGCAAATTCACATACCACTATCTCCATAGCTATTTAATTTTATTGCCTCTATAATTTTTCTTGTCCCACTACCTCTGCAACATTCTGGTTATTACCTCTATAACTTGGGCTTGTCTCACTATCTCTACAACTTGTAACACACTATCCTTGCACAGCTTTTGGCTCGCTACCTCTATAGCTTAAGTATGTGCTACCTTAATAGCTCATATGCTAGCTTGGCATTTTAGACATCTACTGATAGATAACCTCACATCCAATGTCTCATTCCACTGATGTGAGAGACATAAGTCTCATGTCTTGTTCGTAGGCAAGTCCATTTTTGACTGACAAAACATGGCCTGCTTGCAAGTTCCATTTCTTACTTATAAGTCTACTCACATTAAGTTCAATCAATCCATTATACTTTGTTATGTCACTTTCACTCTTGATTGGATCCTCTTGAACCTCTCTAAATTGACATCTTCATGGTATCTTGACCATTACAATCTTTTCAGAATTAATGTTATCTACCATCTTGGCCCTCACAACCCCTCATAGGTTTGCACACTCAAGTGCTAGCATTTTTGAGTTGATACAATCTTGTATCTTCGCCCTCACAGCCACTTCTATGAAGATCAATGCTCTATCTCGACACTTCTTGAGCGATATTTTTCTATGTCTAGGCCCTCATAGCTTAGTTTAAGCACATCCTCTTGATGGCTCCCCCACATCAATGGCTTGATGGGGTTTGAGCATAGAGCATCCTCCACTCTAGCTCAAGCTTCACTTTGCTTATGCATAAATAATTATGAATCTTATGATCATGAATGCAAAGTTTGTCTTACGAATAATGTAGTGCTAGTCCACTATACCTCAAGTCATTTTCACTACTTCACAAAGGGACTATGTAGCTTTAGCTTAATATATCAGGTATCGTTGTTGCTTGTCATGCAACTATGATTTGTTAGCTCCTCTAGCATCTTGTCTTAAATCTTATGGATGACTACTGCAACTCGCTCATTACACCAACATGATAGTGCACAATCAATCCCTTATAGATCATCTCTTTCCCCTCAATGTTTACTCTTGGAGTAAGTCTTATGCCCTCTGACATGATTTTGGACTCCTCCAATAAGATTTATCTGCTTGACACATTAGAAGAGATGTGTCATCCAAAGGATTTTAGCACAACAACTCTCAGCAGCAATGTATTATGCCTCTGCAGTAGAAAATGCAACACTATTTTGTTTCTTACAAGACCAATAGACTTGAAAGTGACCAATAAATTGGCATGCTCCACTAATACTTGTTCTATCAGTTCTACTTCTTGCGTAATCTATATTAGAGTAGCTGATTAGACTGCAAGTATCAGACTTAGGAAACCATTATCGTAAGTGTTTAGTCCCTATAAAATACAAAAATATTCTTTTAATAGCTGAAAAGTGTGACTCTTTGGGTTTTGATTGGTATCTTGCACAAAGACATACACTTAACATTATACCCGGTCTACTTGCTGTCAAATATAGCAAGGTTCCTATCATGCCTCTAAATAATTTAGTATCAACACTCTTACAATTAGAATCAAAATCTAACTTGAGTGAAAGACTCATTAGAGTACCTCACAAAAACTATATCATGATTCTCATTTAGTCACAATTCTATGCACATGAGTTATGTTCTATTGCAGATGCACCAAACATTCTTTGTTTCATCATCATATAACTACTAAGATTACTTTCACATTAATAATGCATAGCCAATCATTAAATCCAATGATATTATATTATAAATTACTTATTTAGGATTTCTTAGTTATAATACTCACCTTAGTAAGGATTTATATAAGATTAAACCAAGGGAATAGGAAATATTTTAGAAAGAAATGGAGTTAGGCTAAAAAAATGTGAAAATTTCTGAAGATGTGATCAAAATTATAAGTAGGATTTTGAAGAAATTTGAATAGAATCACGATTAGAATGAAGAAGTTTAGTTGAGAAAGATTAAATTTGAATCAAGCAAATTTAGGTGAAAGTATGAGTCTGCTTGCTAAAATGTGCAATGCTTCGGGAAGTCCAAATGCAAACGTGATTAGAATTGTAATCAGAATAAAAAAAACAAGGTAGGAAGGATTGATTCAAATCATACAATTCTAGTTTAAATTTTTATTTGGATTGTAAGAACAAAACTAGTGAGTTTTTGCAAGCATGATTATAGGTTCAGTTCAAAAACTTCAATTTGACTTACATGAGCAGGAATTGCATGACAATAGCAAAAAAAAAAAAACATGAGAAGTAACTTCCAATTCTACACTACACCATAGGATCTTGACATAACATGTTTTGAAAGCTTAAACAATCATCAAACTTAGCTATTCTAACAGAAAATTAGTCATTATATCGCAAATCCATTAGTCTTAAGCTTTGCCACACAATCACAAAAAAAAAAATCATTTTATCAACATACACCAATAATCAATAAATCATAAACAATAATTGCACTGTAATTCACAAGAATGGTAAGAATTACTCACATAATTGGAAACATAAGATCACTATTGATTCCACCAAAAATCTTCAATATTCTTCATAAATAAAAATTAGAGCAAATTAGCTTTTTAGCTATTTCAAGGTTTTTCTTTCAACAAACAATTACATCCCCTTTGATTATGATTTCATTGCAAAGAAACAAACTAAATATGCAAGATTTAAGCTCTAAAACTTAAGGAAAATTGCATAGGTTGTTGAAGTAAACAGTAATATGAATAGTAATTATAAACTTCAAAAATTCATATCTCAAGTTATACTTAGTGAATCAATATGATTTTGATGCTAAATTGAAAAAGAAGAAGAAAGAAATCAACGGTAAAAATAAGAGAAAATAATAAGAAGAGTTAAGTGACTTATTTGAAGAGAGAGAGAGTGAGTGAGTGTAGTGAGAAAAACTCGTGCTTAGAGAAGAAGAAGAAGAGATTGCATGGGTTGCAATCTGGAATTGGCTAAAAAAGAAGAAAGGAAGTAGGCTAAAAGAGGGCAAAATGGGAAAATAAGTTAGCTTTTCATTAACTACAAGTTGATCATTGCCCCTTTTTAGTAATTTTTTTTTTCTATTTCTTCCATTTCGAACCCAAATTTAACATACTCACCGATTGTCAGTGGCCATGAAATTTTACTACAAATTAGTCAAATTAATTACTTTTATAATAACTATAATTTTGCCCTCGTTAAGCACCTGTGGTCCTAATTTCGATCTTTCTAAAGTTCTTTGAAAATTAAATCCTTGAAAACATGAATTTAAAATTTTTTTTGTAAGTATCCACAATGGAAATTTTGGTCATCTAAAAATTTTCAAAATTCATATAATCTATTTTTAGTATACCCAGATTCCTTGTATCCTAAAATTATGGTTTGAAGTTTTCCAAAATTTTTAAATATATATTTTCAAAAAAATTTTTAAAAGTCATTATATTATCAAAATTAATTTTTAAATACATGGTCGGCAGCTCAATTATTAGAATATGTGATGCTTAGTCTATTTGCTCGATGCTTAGTCATTTCGTACCTAAGAATAAGCCACCTAATTGGTCATATACCATCTTAGTTTTAAAAATAATAAGCAACACCCACAATTTATATCACACAGAGGCAACCATAAGTACAAATCACATAGAATATAAGCAACCAAATTGCATATCAAAGGTAATCAAGTCATTCATAATGGCAAACATGATGTGTTCATGCAATTTAAACAAATACGAATAAATGCGACTAAAAGCAAATAACTTTCATAGGATAATATTTCAATTGAAAAGAAACTACTTTTTTATTCACAATAAAAACCTCATTATAGACTCCTAAATGTGTAGGGGAGGCACTGGCCATGTATATTCAATCCCCTAGACTAGTGTATTGATGCTCACCTTGTGTCACTGAACACTTCCCTTAAAGAGCATTCTATATCAAGGTCCTAATGACACAAATAAACATACTTTTTTCAAGTTGACACAAGGGTTTTTCTCCTAACTTGGAAGGGCTCTAATGTGTCATAATACATTGATGCGAAGATAAAAATCTAAGGATCACAATCATATGCTTATCTACTCGTAGTAGACAAATTACCTTGATCAAAATTATATAAACACCCTTAAAATCAGGAAAAATAGAAAAAATAATTGCGTATGTATTTTCTCTCAAATTTTTGCCACATAATCTTCTTTTTATGCTTGATTTTTATGTCAAGTTTTGTCCAAATTCGAGTGCATTTACTTGTCAAATTTGGTCACAAGTCCTGACTTGTGGCACTAGAGAACATACAATTTCTTGGTGAAATTTGTAACTATGTAATCATCATATACCAAACTTACCTTTCTGTTTCAAGTTGGCAATATCTTGTGCCAGTCATTTTTTGTTAGACTGCCCTATAATGTCTTTTAATATTCCACTTGATCATCATATCATGTCCTGGCTATTTAAAAATGTGAATATTGTTAGTATTATAAGGGTAGAAGCCTTTTTTTTAATTTGATATTGATTTGTGTAAGATTTTATAAGCACAGGAAAAAAATCAGGAGTATTATAATTTTGAAAGCAAAATTGATTGTAAAACGAAAGATCTTAATTTAATATATTATCAAAAAGATAATTTAATATGATGATATCAACAAAAATGATATCTAAAGATAGACATATATGCTTAGATTAAAATTATTTTGCAATCACAAATGATAGTAATGAAATCAAAGTAACACATAAAAAGCATCAAGCAAAGCTAAATTTTGATCGATGTAACAACTTTTAGTGGCTTACTGTTAGAGAAAGTTAGTTCCCACAATGTGTATTGGAGTTTACAAACTCCATAGTTGTCAGAACTAATGTCATCTTACATACCATGTACATAACAAAAGAAAAATGCTATAAAGCTTCAAATTTAACTCAATACTTGCAAAATTTAGTGTTGTTTGAAATTTTCAGTGATACAAAATTTGAAAAAATTTAGACTTTCATGGAAGCACTAACTTCTAACATACTACAACTAACATAAGAAAAAAAGGTTCATCAATTGTGACTTCAAAAAAGTGTTCTTTAGATCATGGATGTCATGCACCATTTTAGCCAAATATCCTTACATCAAACTATGTTATGTCACCAAACTCTTCCATTGAAAAATTTATTTCAACCCCCAATGAAATAAACCTCCTAAGTTGTGTTATGTGCAGTCTACTATAAGTCCACCATAAGTCTACTATAAGTTTGATCATTGCAATATGCAATGTTCATACTCATCCTTCTAGCAAGGCATTCTTATTCTTAATTAATTCAGTACTCTTCTCACTTCTTGACTAATACAATCTAAAGCTATAAGCAGTTTTAACAAGTAATGCATTGTCCATGTCAAGGTAAGCAAAAAAAAAATAATAATAACTATATAAATAGCAAAAATGCAACAAAATCAATTGCATTGATTCAAATGAGAGTATCCATGACTTCAACCCATCTAGCATTATCCAGCCCCAATTAAACATAAAAGTATATACACTCAAGATATATAAACACCCAAGTTTGCATTAGTATTTCAAAGATAATTCTAAAAAACTTGGATGGATATAAATCTCTATAACACACTAGAGTTGTATAACTTTAGCAAACAAAAAGTCATTTAAAATATTAAAAGAATGCAAATTCATTTTCCAATTGACTTGAAATGCTTAGAAACCAAAATAAGAGTAGGAATAGTTAGACTATAGACTACTCTAACTTCAAATACTCTATCAAGATAAAATTAATTACATCTAATATAGAAGCAGAAAGTGGCATGGATCAAACTATAGAAAAAGAATAGACACAAAGAACTAAAGAAAAGTAAGCCAAACGGTGTTGAATTTCTTTCTAAATAGTATAGAATTTCTTTGTCTAAAAACTAAACCAAATAATCAATTAGAAATTTACATAAGCAATCAAATTGGAACTATTAATGTCATAAAAACTTTTTGTTAACAATGTATAATTCTACCAACAAGAATTTCACGCACCAAAAGAAAGAAGGAAAAAACACAATTTGCTTAGTAGTCCACATAAAAGATTAAAAAAATCATAATATTGAAAAAGGCAATCCTAAATATGATGTAGAAGTCATCATATTGAAATGTGAAATCTTCCTACCAAATCTTGACATTACGTGAGAATCATTTTTCAAAAAAGCAAAGCAACTCACATCATCTTCACAATTGCTATCAGCAATGTCATCACTCATCATAATCTTATTTGTTGGTTGCCATAACAAAGGAGACACACAAGCAATGACATGAAAGGTCAAGCATCAACACGAAGAAACAAAATCACTTACATTCCAAATTCATGAATAAATGGCCATCCACTTAAAACATGGTATTGTTTTTCAAAAGGTTTCATGATTATATTGATTAGTTACGTTTGAAGACCATCCATGGCACAAGATTAGGGCTTTCATTGGTTTATGCCAAGTGTGTAGTTTTTGCTATACTATATATTTGCATGAACTTTCAACAAATGCTTATGCTCATGTCATATTGGAACATGCAAGTGTAAGAATATTAATTAAATTCAGAAATTTGGAACATTTAGAAGAAGAGAAGAAGGGAGAGCAAATTTCAAAATATACATAGAATACAAAAGCATCTAGCAAAACACATACACAAACACCAGGAAAAAAAAATCATTAAGGAAGACCCTAATCTTTGAGACCTTCAAAAGGAAGATTTAATATCTAAAATATGAATCATGTTTATAAATATAGTGTTTGTAGATCAATTATAGTGAATCACTGAGAAATGAAGGCAAGAGATCTCCTCCTTTCTAAATTACCGCTAGTACTCTACAAGTTGAAGCAATGGAGACAGTGACTTAAAGGTTTTTGCAATACAAATATCACCATAAAAACCAAATAATGTAGAATTTGAATATTGAAATGAATTGAATTTAAATAGAATTGAAGCTAAACATCCATAGTTTGGCAAAAAATGTAGTTAATAAAATTCGGGAAGCTAATTGCTTACTCAAGTTCTATCCAAAAAATATAAGCAGTAATGGAAGCTATGATTTCCTATTTACATAAACAATAAATAGCATAAATAAAATATACAACAACTATAATCCCATTACAGTTCCAACAATTCAATATTTGTTATTCATCTATTGATACACAATTTTATTGAGTATCAACAAACTCACCTCAACCTATTTGATGGTGCACTTCAACTTTCCAATAAATAGCAGTTAGCATAAATTTATTCTATGATAAATGGCACTGAAGAAATTACTAACCTTATTCTGTTCTATCAAACTCTTCAATTATCTAATGAAACGATTATGTTAAGAGTAGATTTTGTCCAAAATAGCTTATAGTCTTCCACTTTCATTCAATGAGCATCTCCACCTCCTGATCAATTAGCTTGCTCAAACCTAAACTCCCAGTAATCCTTCTACTCAAAACTAGAAAGGTCAAGCATGCCATTCACGTACTTTATAAGTGAAGGTTGATTCGCAATTCTAGTAGTCCCTCCTTACAATTATCAATCACCAAATAGAAATATTTCTACTCAATAGCCATCATCGGCCATTAATCAACCTCACTCAAGTAGTCATTCAGATACTGCCACATCAATTGTTGTATAAAATACCAATGTTGGAACATTGTCATGACCCAAATCTTTGGTCATAACTGGCATGAATATCAATCAAAGATTGATATCACTAACCTCTAACCTATCTCTATTATCCATTTCTGCTCATACTTGCTTTAATATTTTTTAATCATATTTATATAAACTCATTTGGTCAGTTGAGAAATCATAAACTTATAGAAAAATGGAGACACATTGAGATAGAATATATTCTTATAATTTACAAGAGCATTGCTTAAATAAGGCACATGCTTTTTGGAACATCAATGTTAATGATTTTCCATTAAGTTTTCAAAGGACATTGAAAGAAACAACTAACCAAAACTCTGAGTCATCCCCTGTACTATCCCATATGTCCTCATAAAAGGCAAACCAAAATGTTAGATTAACTTATAGCTTGTCATGGAACCAAAAATATAAGTTAAACTAACTAAGCCCTTATGGGTACTCTACGGCCCTACTATATACAGATTTTCAAAAAAGTAGCAAAATAGGAAGTTTGATGGTAGATACCCTATAGTGTTAGTCTGGATAGGTGCCCTAGGCCAATTTGATTGGACTCTATTGCATCTATGACTATACATTCTGTGGATTTGGATATTAA
>JANHAO010014666.1:0-15206 GCA_026873985.1 Saraca asoca
AAATTCCAACACATAAGCTCGAAGCATGTCTTTTAGAACTTGAATTGTTCTCTTGGATTATCCATCTATTTGAGGGTGGAAGGCTATGCTAAAGTGGAGTTGTGAACCCAAGGCCTCATGAAAAGATTTCCAAAATTGTGTAGTGAACTAGGTACCTTGATCGGGTATGATTGACAATGGAACTCTATAAAGAGACACAAGCCAATGTAAGTACAATTGAGCACACTGAGAAGCTAAATAAGTAATCTTCACAAGAAGAAAATAGGCACTCTTTGTCAGACAGTCAATAATTACCTATATAGAATCATAGATCTTTGGTGTTCTTGGCAGTTTAGTAAGAAAAGGTAGCTCTTTCCCATTTTGATTCAGGAATCTTGAAGTTACGGTGTAAGCCTGTAGGCCTCTGGTGTTCGCCTTTAACTTGTTGGCATATGAGACATCAGGAAACGAAATCCACTGTGTCACATTTCATCCCTTCCCACCAACAACCTATCTTCAAATCTTGATACATCTTGTTACCACTAGGACATATAGCATAAGATTAAGAGTGGGTTGTATGTATAAGTTATTGTCGCAATTTATCAACATTAGGCACCCAAACTCGACCATGATAAGTTAAAGCTCCTTGTTCATCTTTTGCTAAACCTGAATTTGGTGCTTTCCTTATTTTGTCAAGTAGCTTGTTTACATTCACATCTTGAGTTTGTATGGCCATAATTTGATCAACAAGTGGAAATTGTATCTATACATGTGCCACAAGTGCCCCAGGTTCTAATATTTGCAATTGTATTCTATGAGCTTCTACCTTATGTAGTTCTCAAATGATTGGTCTCTTGTATGCATCAATAAGAGCAATACTCCCTACAAACTTCCTACTTAATGCATTAGCTACCACATTGGCCTTGTCTAGATGATATAAGATGGAGCAATCATAGTCCTTTGCAAATTCCATCCACTAACATTGTCTTAGGTTCAAGTCTTTTTGCTTAAAGATATACTTCAACCTCTTATGATTGATGTAGATCTTACAGGTTTCTCTATAAGGATATTGGCACTAAATCTTCAATGCAAACACCACTGCAGCTATCTCCAAATCATGGGTAGGGTAATTCTACTTATGCTTCTTGAGTTATCATGATGCAAAAGCTGTAACTTTGCCATGTTGCATTAAAGCACATCCAAGGCCAATCCTAGAGACATCATAGTAAATTGTATAGCTCTAACCACTCGTAGGTAATGCTAGTACTAGTGCCATGGTCAAACACTCATTGAGTCATTGAAAACTTGCTTCACACAAATCAGAGCACACAAATTTGTCATTTTTTTGAGTCAACTCAGTCAATGTGGCTGAAATCCATGAAAAATCCTTCATAAAATGGCGATAATATCTAGCGAAACCTAAAAAGCTATGAATTTCAGTCACTGTGGTGGCTCTAGGCTAATTTTGAATTGCTTCCACTTTCTTCAGATCTACACTGATACCTTCGTTGGAAACCATATGTCTCAGAAAAGTTACACTAGACAACTAAAACTCACACTATGAAGATTTGGCATATAATTGATGTTCTTTAAGAGTTTACAAAACTATCTTGAGATGTTGCTCATGTACTTGGTCACCATGAGAATACACCAAGATATTATTAATGAACATAATTACAAATTAATTAAGGAAAGGTCAGAAAACCTTGTTCATCAGATTCATGAAAGCTGCAGGAGCATTAGTCAATCCAAAAGACATCACCAAAAATTCATAGTGATCATACTATGTATGAAAGGTAGTTTTTGGAATGTCTTCTTTGTGGATTCATAACTGATAATATCCTGAATGCAAATCAATCTTAGAAAAGTATTGGGCACCTTGAAGTTGATCAAACTAGTCATCAATTCTGAGCAAGGGATATTTATTTTTCACTATGACATTATTTAATTGCCTGTAATCAATACACAACCTCAAAGTTCGATCCTTCTTCTTCACGAATAACACTAGAGCTCCTTATGATGAAGTGTTAGGTCGAATGAAACATTTGTCCAAAAAGTCTTGTAATCATACTTTCAATTCTTTCAATTCAGCTGGCTTCATTTGATAAGGTGGAATAGAAATGGGGTCAATACCCGGAGTAACATTAATGCAAAACTCAATTTCTTTCTCTGGTGGCATTCCAGGTAGCTCTTTAGGAAAAACATCTAAGAACTCTTGAACCATTGGTACATCTTCTACCTTCTTTTTTAATTGTTTTGTGTCCCTAATATAGGCCAGATAAGCCTTATATCCTTTCCTAATCATATTTCTAGCATTCAAAGCAGAAATAAGGTTAATAAGAACATCATTCCTATCTCCCTAAAGCAAAAGGAAATCTCTATTTGGTATATAAAAACTAACTAGCTTACTGTGAAAATCTACACATGCATGATGTGTTGATAACCAATCCATGTCTAGGATAATATCAAAATTAGCCATATTTAACATAATCAAATTAGCAAGTAAAACACTCTCATACACATCAATTCCATAGGAAGATACTATATCACAAGCAGTCAAAGTCTACCCAATGGAGTAGATACCAACAATTGTGATTCTAAAAAGAGTCAAGGTTTAGCAAGTCATGGTGTAAGATAAGTAAAGATAAACGAATGGGTTGCATGATTAAATAGCACATTAGCTGAAATAGAATCGACTGATAAAATACTTATGACTACTGTATTGGAGGCCTAGACATCTTGCCTAGTAAAAGCATACACTCTCATAGTAGCTCCATGTCTACTATCATGACCTCTACCAAAAGATCCTCTACTACCCCTTTGCTACCAAACTCAGATGGTGGGGGCTTCAGATGCTATAGATTGGGGCAAAATATTTCTTGATGTGCCTATGGTCTTATTGCCACTAGATGGGGCAATTGAATGAGGATAATCTTTTACCGTGTGACCCATCTAATCACACCTAAAGCAAGCTTTGATTTCCTATCTGTAAACCCCTAAATGAATTTTTCCATAAGTTTGATATAGTCCTAGTGCCTAGAGCTAGATCCTCTAGAAGGATGATACCTTAATGAAGTGACACCTATTATTCTTCTACTTGGATTATTTTTACTCAAGTTTCATAGTGGGAACTGAACATTAGGTCTCTATGAAAGAGGTACACTAAAAGTCAAAGATGATGGTCTTCTAGAATCTCCACTTGTACCTTCATATCTTGATCTTTTTCTTGCATTACCTTGAGCCTTTCTTTCTTTCTTTTTTTTCAATAAACCTCACTACTAATTCTATGGCCCGGTTATGAATTTTCTCATACATAGTGCCCTAAAAAACTAGAATAATATTGAAGTAATTTTCATTGAGGCCATCAACAAATTTCCAAGCCTTGTCCTTCTTAGTAGAGATCATGTGCCTTACAAATTGAGATAAGTGAAGAAACTAGGTAGCATACTCGAAGATTGTCAACCTTTTTTGCTTGAGATTATTAAATTCCTATAATTTAGCATATCATTGCCCTTTAAGAAAGAATTCTTGTAGGAAAGCTATATGGAATATTTCCTACTTGTTTGCTTTTTCCCTAGATGACCTATGACTCTCCCAACCTTGGTACCAATCTGTAGCGAATCTATCAAGTTGAAATCCAACTTACCTTAGTGCAACATCCTTTGGGCACTCATGGACCCACCATAATCACTCAATCTGATCTGAAAATAGGAAAGAATCCACTAAAGACCCAATGCCTAGATAAGGAGGAGGTTTTAACTTTTGAAATTATAGGAGGTAGTTTCTAAAGTTCATAGGAGTTGGCCCTATAGGAGGTGGAGGGGTGGTGATAATTATGTTTTTGACCCTTTCTGTCATTGTCTCTGAAGTCTTTGTTAGGTCAGTTTGTTAATAACTTATTTATAGCTCTTTGCAAATTCCTTGCCCATGCTGAGGCATCCAAAGTAAAAAGGCCTGTTGAAGCTCCATAAATAGAAAGAGCATCTCATATTGAAAAGTTTCTAGTTACACTTCTTCACGTGTAACCCTACCTTGGCCTCTAGCATAACCTTGACCTCTAATTCTACCTTTACTTTGATGTGGTGGTAGTAGTGAAGAGGATGGTTCATGTGTAGCTCTCATAGATGCTTTTTTAGATTGGCATCCAATATGAGTCAAAGATCTAGCCTTGGGTGGCATCTCCCTATTATCAAGTATAAGGGTTGGTTTAAGCATTATTCAGGTATTTATATGTGTAGAAGAGAAAGATTTAGGAATTGCAGAGATTTTCGACATATTTTATAGAGTGGGTATCAATATATCCTTATTCATATTTCTTGCTCCCAGGCACATGAACACAAACTCAATATGTCTATCCAAATTTGATAGTTGGAGACCCCTCATTATGCACTTGAACTCTAGACCATGCTTTGATACCTACTTTGTCATGCCCTAAGTTTCAGTATGTGATTGACATAGAAAGTCACCTATAGGTAACTCTCTACAAGCTTAAACCGAGCAAAAACATCCCTGGTACTACACATCTCCTATGTGGAGAGTAGTTAAACCATTGAAAATGATACAAAAAAGGTAATAAACTTAAACAATCCTGACTCATTTATCAAATGCTTTATCACATTTTTCACAAAAATTTGATAGAATTTTCTCTATTTTTCAGACCCTGGGCACTAGACTAGTATTACAACTGAAGGCTACACGCCCTTCTCACAATCGTATAATCAAACGAAATGCAACACAAGCCTCAATATCACAATATGCACAAATTGTTAGGTGAAAATCACATATATGGGCTACTTGACCTAACCAATTGCCAAAATACTATCATAAATATGTATCCATGCTTTGCAAAAGAGGTCTACCCAGTCAAGGATCAGACTCAAGTCCAGATGGGATGGGGATAAATAGTATGAGTGGCTTTAGGCTCTAAAAACATTTTAAAAAAATAGAGTAAGTTTCTTAAAAACTCAATGAGGGAATAATGCTCTAGGAAACCAATGGTTTATGTTCAAATGTAGTGTAGTATAATATACGCAGATATATAAATATAGACATTAGCTTGTAAACATCTTACAAGATGAAAGTTTCAGTTTATGGAAGAAATTAGATTTAGTAAATATATCAACCATCAAGCTAAAATAAGAAACAAAGTCCAACATTTTAGAAATATTTATCGTATTATAAAATAAAGAAATCACTAAAATCTTTCTTCTATTTCAAACAATTGAATAATAGGAAAATTCAAAATTTCAATATATGATTAGAATCCAATGGTAGTTCCTAAAGGCATACCTAATCGATATAAATCATCATCATTCACCTTATTCTTCTAACATATATTCTCTCCCTTATTCCTTTAATAGATATAATTCTATTCACAAGTGCATTTGAGGATTTTCCAAAGGATATAGATTCTAAATTTTATTTTTCAAGGAAACTCAATACCAATATGTTGTATAAAAATTATAGGCATAAATAAAAGGGTCCAGAAACATTTCCAATCAATTCATACATAGAATGATTTGGCCATGTAATCATCCTACCTTTGTTCAAGAATTTCAATAACCCCCATATGGCAAAGTAGCATAGTTTTCCAACTTCAAACATTGTAATAATATATGTAGTGTAGTACTATTTATCATAATATATGATTTTACTTTTTTAAAAAAAAGGAAAAAACAACTAGCGACATTCAATTTACTTAAAAATCATAGTATTTTATGATGTTTCCAATCATGATAATAAATAAAATTGACATTTGTGGAAAGAAAGTTCATAAAGAGAAGTAGAATTAGCCACTCACCCTAGTTAAGTTCTTAGGAATTCTTGTTCTTTAAGCCTAAGCAAAAATGCATTTTCTAGCTTTTTTCCAAGTTCCAAGCAATTTCCTTTAATCTAAAACACTTAATTAAAAAAAAAATCTTCACATTGGCTTTTATTCACATAAAGGTACTGTAGTTCCTAAAATTAAATTGAACCTTAAAGCCAAAAATTCTAATAATTTCTTAAGTACTTACCTAAGATTTTCATCAGTTGAGTTGAAATTCTACTTTAGCTTCATTTAGTTCTTGCAAATTCCTCAATAGTTACCTAAAAATTCCAAAACAAAAAAATCCTTAAGTTCACATTTTGAGGTTTAGGGTTCATGAGTGTCTATATTGAAATTACTCAAGCATTTTCAAGAAATCTAAAGTTGAGAAATAGGTGGATCAATTTACCTTTAGGAAATACTTTGGAAGCTAAATTTTAATCTAGAGGTGTGACCAGACCTCATAGGTTTGTCATATTTTCAAAGTAGGATAGCACCTATTTATTATCCTTGCGTTTCTTTGTGCCTTAGGCTATAATTGATGGAGCAACAAGTATCACCACCAGCTAGCCAGCTCCGATATGCTATAGCCATTGGAGTGGAAGAGAAGGAGCTGAGCAATGAAAGGATCAAATAGGGTAGTGGCTAACCTGCCTTCTACTATACAGCACTAGCAACTGCAGTGGAGAGATGGTGACATTGACAAGAAGAAAAAATTGATGCCGGTGTTAGCTAGTCACATAACCGTGGAAGCTTCTTGGTGTGGACTTGCATTATTCAAACGCTAAAGAAAGTAAAGTAAAGGCAAGGAGAATCGTAAAGAAGAAGAAGAAGAAGAAGAAGAAGAAGAACTCTATAGAGTAGTTTAGGAGGGAGAAGAAGAAGAAAAAAAGGAAAAATAAAAGAGAAAAATTACATTTTAGCCATAAAATAAAATAAAAATACTTGCTATAATACACTTATTTACATTATTTCTTATTTAAAAAAATTATGTTAGACTATAATTTATTACATTTGACATTTAATTTCACAAATTCACTACTAGGTTAATTAATTTATTAAAGTGCTACATACTTCTACTTAGGTCCCATGGTAGGAACTGCATATCAGGCCTCCATGAAAGAGGTGCACTAGAAGCCAAAGGTGATGGTATTCAAGAATCTCCACTTGTACCTTCATATCTTGATTTTTTTCTTGCACTACCTTGAGCCTTTCTTTTTTTTTTTTCCTAATTCTATGGCTCATTTATAAACTTGCTCATACATAATGCCCTCAGAAACCTAAATAGTCTTAAAGTAATTATTATTGAGGCTATCAACAAATTTTCTAGCCTTGTCCCTCTCCATAAGGATCATATGCCTTGCAAACTGAGATAAGTGAAGGAATTGGGCAGCATGCTCAGAAACTGTCAACCTTTTTTGCTTTAGACTATTAAATTCTTGCAATTTAGCATATCATAACCCTTAACAAAGAATTGTTATAGGAAACCTAAATGGAATATTTTCCAAGTGTTTGCTTTTTCCCCCGCTGATTGATGACTCTCTTAGCCAAGCTACCAATCTACAATATATTAGTCCAATTGGAATCTAACTAGCCTCATAGCAACATCCTCTAAGCACTCAAGGACCCACCACAACTACTCAATCTAATCTAAAAATAGGAGAGGATCACTAAAGACCCAATGCCCTAATAACAAGGAGGCTTGAACTTTTGAAACTATTGGTGATAGTTGCTAAAGTTCATAGGTGTTGGCCTTATAGGAGGTGGAGAGGGTGGTGATAAATGTGTCTTTGGCCCTTCTATCATTGTAGCTGAAGTCTTTGTTAGGTTAATTCATCTCATTTATTGCTTTTTGTAAATTCCTTGCCATATTGGGCCATCCAAAGTAGAAGGGCTTGCTAAAGCTCCAAAAGTAGAAGAAATATCTATCTCATGTTGAAGAGTCTCTGGTAGCACTTCTTCACATGCAACCCTACCTTGGCCTCTGGCACGACCTTGGCCTCTAGCTTTACCTCTACCTCAAGGTTGGTGGTGAAGAGGATGGTTCATTGAAGCTCTCTTAGATGCTGTTTCAGATCAGTGTCCAATATGAGCTTGATATCTAATCCTAGGTGGCATTTCCCTATTATCAAGCATAATGTTAGGTCCCATAAATTAAAGTTTACAATTTAAAACTTGGATCTTGCCCTATTTTCATTAGGAAATGTAATATACTCCTTAATATGAAATTATTCTTTTTATTAAAAAGTGCGACAGAATTTTAGATATAAGAGTACAAAAATAAAGATCAAAGCATGAGTCCTTAAAGTGGTTTAACTTGAATTGAAACAACAAGTCTACTACACTTGATTATTCTCAACCAAAAGACCTCTTCAATTAAAAAAAAACATCAGGATTTACCAAGCTTTTGAAATGCCAGTTTACATAAAAAACATGAGAAATTATATAGGCTTCTTGCTAACCTAGAAGAATATAACAAGCTCTTCTAAACCTAAACAGAAACACAAGAATTATGATAGGCTCTTGCTAACTTATGTAAGATTTCTAAATCCCTAGAAATCTTAAATAAAAAGAATGAAATAAGAAAGATTTAGAAATACAATACCACAGGTTTGAGATGAAATCTTAAACAACTAGGATGAATTCAAATGACCTTTGATCCAAAGAATCTTGATTAGATCTCATAAAGTTGGTGAGGTAGCGAAAAAACTTGTTTTTCACTTTTCTCCAAGATTTTCACACTTGAAGGATGAAAAGAATTGTGAAAACCTATCGAAAACTAAAAGTAATTAAGCTTTTATAATAGCTGTAATTGACTGTAACAGAAAAACTATTTTTCAGTTCATGAATCAATTATGAAATTGATGTATAGAAAAATTTCAACTTTCGGTTTAAAGATTTTGAAAACTATTTTTGAAGACTATTCTTCATGAATTGATGTGGAAATCGATTTATATAGGTTTTCAAACATAAATTGATGTGAGAATTGATTTCTCAATGTATAAAACAATTTTTATAAAATATCATTTTCTTCAAGTGGTTTTTCTACCTTATTTTAAAATTTTTATTTGAATCAAAGTTTTTTTTTAAATTCATTTACAGGAGATCCTAAAAAATAAAATAATTCCTAATTCTAATGTCGATCTTCTTGCATCACAATTGTATACTTTGAAACCTGTAAAACAAATTGAAATAAGAAGTGAAATATAATATCAAATAATAATATGAAAAATTGATTAAAATTATTTTTCAACATCAAAACTAAGGAATATGTGTGACTAGGGTAACCTAGGCTAACAATCTCCTCCTTTTTTATGGTGGCAAATAATTTTAGATTAGTTTTAAAGTAAAATCAAAAAATGAGAAATTTTGAAAAATTTGGAAGTTAAATCTATTTATTTATTTTTTTTAATCTTTTCTCCCCCTTTTTAATTGAGAATAATATTTTATTTATTATTTGAAAATAACATCTAAAATTTATGGGATTTTGAAAATTTTGAAAGTTTTTAAAAATTCCATATTTGTTCCCCTTTTGCCACATTAAAAAGTAATAAAAACTGTGTACCAAAAATAATAAAGAAAGGGTGAAAAATATTGATTAGAATTATGTGTTAACCTGAATCATAGTATCAATATAATTTCAGTAATAACAACAAATAAAAATATCTAAATCAATAACATAAAGTCTAAAATGAATATTCATAAGAAGATGCAATAAATATCAAAGTATCTAACATATATCAAAATATGATCTCAAAAGCATAATAACAATAGTAAAAGTAAAATAGGGGCAGATGGGACTAAAGGATACATATATCAAATAAGAAGACACAAAGAAGACTATTTTGGAGGCAGTTCATTCATCTTTTGCATCTCTACTTGTTCATCTTGTTGTTGTAACCTTAGTCTGATTTCTTGAACTTGAATCTCAAGGGATTTAAGTCTTTGATTTATTTCATTATCTTTTTTGTCACATTTTTCTTCTAAAATAAACATTCTCTCTTCCATAACATTAAACCATGAGTCTTGAGAATTAGTTATCTTGTTCACTTGATCAATCATGTGTTTATGCATCCTTTCAATTAATGCAGTCAATCTGGCTTCCACTTCAGTGGAAATTACAACTTGGGTTGAAGTTTGACTAGATGATTATGCAGGAAGGGGTGTTTCTTTGGTTCATTTGCCTTGACTATTTTCTTTGAAGTCTATTTTATGAAAGTGTGATATGGTAATCATTGTGATTGCATTTGGTGGTAAAAACCAAATTTCATATTTTTGCTTTGGTAAAAAATGGTGTTAGGATCATGCCATGTGGGAGGATAACCAATATCAGTTCTTTTGGAACATTCGCTCATATATTTCAAAATAAAATATGGAAATTTGAAATCCAATTAGTTTTTGATAACTCATATGAAAAACAGATTATCTTCCATAATTTGAGTGAAATTGGTGATCCTTGGCACAATTACTTTGCATAGAGCATAATGTAGATTCCTATCTTCAGGAGGCAGGCTAGTTATTAACAATTTCCCACTACCATCTCTTGGGGTGGAGCAGGGAAACAACATTCTAATTGCCAGTTCCTTACTATATTTAGTAAATGATCTTGTAGCAAGCTTTGACATTGAATTTTCCATACCAGATTCATTTTACAAAAGATTTAGTATCAATCACAATGTGTTTACGCATCACATAGCAAGATAATTTACCATCAGCATCAGCTAAGTTAACATAAAACATTTTTACAAGTTTGGGATAAGCTGTTTCTTTGAAAATCAAAAATTTTTTAAGCCTCTACTTAGCTAATAAATTAGGTAAATGGGTTGTTTTCAATAGTTGATCATTAAAACATTTCCAAGGCTCAACTTTTCTATTCTCAAAATTAATATAGGAAGCACACTCATTTAATGATAGGAAAAATGACTCTTTTTCATTCGGCTGTGTAGCTTTCACTTGTGATTTGTCTTTGTATTTCATTGGAATCTTGATCCTTTTTGCCATTGTTGAAATGATTGTTGGGAGGAGTGGTTTTTTGGTACTTTAGGGTTTTTATTAGGTTGAATTTGGGATTTTTGATTTTGGAGTGTTTTTGGAGAAATTAATTAATTAAAAATGTTGGAAATAAGTTTTCTAATGTTTTTGTGGAAAAAATTTGATGAATATCGGTTTAGAAATGAAAATTTTGGAGATTTTAAAGAGAACAAGTTGAGAGGATTGATGAAGGAGGTTGAAGGGTTACCATAGAATGAGTTTGACTATGATTTTGGTATTTATAGTATCACGCCTTGAATCGATCCGAGGTTCAATGCAGAGAGCAAAATTTCACTAATGTATCAATTTGGGTTTAAATTTGTTTATTAAAATTCATATGGAAATCAATTATGACATCGGTGTGTGTATAAGTGATATTTTATGCATCAATTGGGTAACCAATTCATCTAGTAATTTTAGAAAAATTTGAAAATTTTGAATCTTCCCGAAAGTATAAAAAATCAACTGAATTGATGTAAAAATCGATTCTTAATGTTTAAAATTTGAGAAGTACGTTGATTATGACATCGATTTAAAAATTCATAAAGAAAACCTAGATAAATCAAATTGATTACTGAATCGATTAGTAGTGATATAAGTTCAATTTTTCTATATTTTTGTTTGATCTCCTAAGGTTTTTCTTATTGTTTAAACAATTAAAAGGCATCTAAAATCTCATAAACTCTTAAATTCTCTCCATGTTCCTGCAAAACAAACTTAGCAACATCTCTGATGCTTAAGTCAATACTTGCAACATACAAATCAAACATGAAAAATAAGCAAATTTACTAAAAATTAAGGGGAGTTTATCAAAGTGTGTCTTGCAACTTTTATTCTGCATCATGAGTTGCTTTCTTTTCTCTTACACATACCTATAAAGACTAAAATCAATTTTGCTTGGTAGGTACCTAGTAAGATTTGGGTCCAAGCTTTTTAGTAAGTAAAATAGAAATTTTCTTAGTAGCAGACATTTTTAGTAGCCTTACGAATTTTTTATTTGGCTTTAGTAAATATATACCATTCCTAAATGGGCAGTCTCTAATATGGTGTCCCTTATGATTGCAATTATAGCAAGAAATATAGGTAGGGTTCCATTTCTTAGATCTTCTAAGCTATTTTTTGTATCCTAAGCCATTTTTGTTTTTAATATTTTTCTGGTTTTCAAGCATGTCATTTAGTTTTTTATTACTATCAGCAAAAACTTTGCAACATATTATTCAATCTCTCTATCTCTAACTTGTAGGAATCACAATGCTCACATACTTTATTTTCATTGACTAATTTTTTAGCTAATACATTTAAGTTAACATTTTCTTTTTGAAGTTTCTCTATCTTTTTAATTAGATTTTCGTTTTGACTTTTCAATTTCCTTATCTCCTTATTGGCTTTCGTAAGTGTCTCATAAATCTCTTCATATATATCATTAGAATTATCATCATCTAGTTGATTACTTGAATCACTGGTAGAATCCCTAACATAAGAATTACAGTAGGATAACGGATAATGCAAAACCTGTAGGTTTTCATTATGCTTGGCCATCAGACGGTGTTCCTCATTTTCTTTGCACTCAGCTTCAACTCTGCAACTGTAGGTAGTTTCAAGTATATCCAAAAATTCTTTTCCTATTCTACAATTTGAAATCTTTGGAAATTCATTAGCAGACATTGTACTAACAATAATCCATTTTAATTTGGAGGTAAGAAAATGTTTTCTTTCCTCTTCATCAGTCCATAACAATTTAGATTTTGGTTCAAGAATTCCATTAATAGAAATCATAAGATATTCATAGCAGAATTTCTAGCATGTCAACATCTAAGGCTTTAATAAAAATTTTGATTTTAGATATCCAGAAATCAAAATTTTCAAAATTCAAGGATGGGCAATTAGAGAAAATGGTTAAGTTTGAATCCATATCTTGATCAAACAAAGGAGTATCTAGAGCGAAAACTCTGATACCAACTGTTAGGTACAACAAATTAGAGTTTATTGTTTAAAACTTGGATTTTACATTATTTCCATTGGGAAATGTAATATACTCCTTAATATGAAATTATTCTTTTTACTAAAATGTGCAACAGAATATTAGATATAGGAGCAGAAAAATAAAGATCAAAGCATAATTTTTTAAAGTGGTTTAACTTGAATTGAAACCGTAATTCAAGTCTACTCCACTTGATCTTTCTCAATTGAAAGACCTCTTCAATTAAAAAGAAAATATTAGGATTTACTAGGCTCCTGAAATACCAGTTTACATAAAAAACACAAGAAATTATACAGGCTTCTTACTAACTTAGAAGAATTATAATAGGCTCTTCTAAAACTAAACAAAAAAATAAGAATTCTGACAGGCTCTTGCTAACTTATACAAGATTTCTAAATCCCTAGAAGTCACAAATAAAAAAGAAATGAAATAAGAATGTGTTGACGATGAAGTTCGGTTCATACGGAGGACTCAAACTTCAGCCAATAGGGAAGAGTTCTGGGATTCAATGCTACTTCTGAAGTGCAGAAGAGAAAGGACCGAGAGGAAGAGGGAAAAGAGAGATGACATGTTAGCGTGGTTCGGCCAAATCTGGACAGCACTGGACCCTACGTCCATGGTGGGGTTTTTATTAATGTAAAAGAATTTGCTGAGTTTCTACTTACAAGACTTTTTTTATGTCCTTCCTCCTTTTCTAACAATGAATCCTATTTATAGAGGAAGGAGGAGTTACATGCATTAATTACCAACTACAGTGGTGTTACATCAGACTATAAATGAGAAAAGACAGCAAAAAGGGGCTACAATTCGGCTATCGTAGAAAGTAGGTTGTTGAATGGTATCCCTAGGCTGGCGATAGACCAGTGTCCGCCATCGTTTGCTGCTTGACGTCCTGAGTAGGGGATTCCTAGCTCGGGGGTGTTGTGGGATCTGCTGTAGTGAGTAAGTAGGCACGAAAGGAGTGGTTGGCCACTTGATGATCTGACCTTGTGATTGCTTCGCCGGGCCATCCTTTGCGGGAGAGGCCACTTCACGGAGTGTACCCAAATGCCCTTCACAGCGTTAATGGATTACGATGAGCGAGGTGAGGCTGAAGTTAGGAGTACTTCACTGTTGTCGCTATCTGATGGGTGAAGTGAAGCCTGACGGATGCTTCATTAAAGTGAGGGACTTGATCTCTATCGCACTTGGGGACTCGTCCTCGCGAGGCGATCTTATATATATAACATGAGCCCCCCAACTCCTAGTTTGCTTTACAGGCTGGGATTTGCAAGTTTCTGAGGCTTGATTCGTATCTTTAGCCAATGTCCTTCTTTGGCTATGTTGTCACGTCAGATGTCTTTCCATCCTACTTTAGGCCATGCTTTCCCCTGTTTGTCATTTTTGGCCGTTGGTGTGGCTTTACCGCTCTTTCAGGCCGTTGGATGAAGATCAGGTTAGATACCTTCTGGATTCTTCGGAGGGCCGAGCGGGTCTATTTATAACTTGGGGCACTCTTTCTCTTGTCCCAGAGAGACTTAATGGAGGAGACTGAAGAGCCCTTTGCGTTTTGGTGTCTTGGCTTTTGACGAAGCTTGGTGGGACATGGATGGCCTGTTACAGAGTGCTGGGGCGCATGGATAACCCGTTGCACATGGCTTTGTCACGGGATTCGCCAGGTGGGCTCTTGGGAGATCTCGCAATGACTCCTGGCCACCTTCTTCGGCCATCCCATGTGGTGTTGCTACCTGGCCAGCCAGCTTCTATGACTTTTAAATTGCTGTGTGTGGCTCAAGAGGGTATGCCGGAGGGATAAGCTGGAGGAACTCTGGGGGCTACTGCTCTTTTACGAGCTCGATGACTGGTAGCCAGCCTTTTGGCTGCTTTTTACAGGAATTATAGTGCCAGGCTTTCATTCTTTTTCCCCTGATGTACTGTTGCCTCGCTGGTTGAGGTCTTTCTTTGCTGTATGAGCTTTTCTTCTTTCAAATACTGTAATGAATGCTTCAAGCATCGCTGTATGTAAGCTTTTAATAACCAATGAGAATTTCTCCCTTTTCGACCAATCGACTGTACTTTATTTTTTTGACTGCTCAACTCATTGTGAGTGAGAGAGAGGGTCATATGCAAGCTGTGAGAAGTGATGATGTTTTGTATCCGCAAGGTAGGCTCAGAGGCCATAGCGGGGTGAAAACCATTCACTGTAGCAAAATTGTAACGTAAGGTAATGTAATGCTGTAGCGAGGTGAAAACCATTCACTATAATGCTGTAGCGAGGTGAGAACCATTCGCTGTAGCGAAATTATAATGTTAGAGCGAAAACTCTTTGCATGGCCAATCGACAGTTTGTATTGATTCAAAACGCCATAATTGGTACAATCGATAATAAACGGGTGTTACAGGATCAAAATATGGTTCTGATGGAGGGCT